>BPLR01009175.1:0-190082 GCA_021605095.1 Caerostris extrusa
GCCACCCTCCGGGTATCTTTGATGGCTCTCCCTGTTCTGGCCATTTTAAGCTTTCTGTCTTGGCTCTAAGTACGATTGGCAAGCCTCGACAAGTGGAAAATCAGCGATGTGTTTCATAAGTCTCTGTGCGGAATAAGTTTTCTGAGGAAAGATGCGCTCATTCTGCTGCTGCATTGAACTGTCAATGGAACGGAAATTATCTTCTTATGCGAAGGATGCGGGGGCTGTGAATCTTGATCCTGCCCCCTGTTTTACTTAGTTTGTTTGTTATTTATAAATTTTTCTCTGCGAGTAGCACTAGTGATTTTCGATAGATGGATATTATTTTTAACTGTCCCGTTTATTTAAAATAAATTATTAAAAAAAAAGTTGGTTTGTAAATTGTACTCACATTTCACTGTCTACAAGATTTTCTGAACTCTGTCATTTTCTGGCGGTGGCATGGATATTTGTGAGTGGTTCGGAATCCACGTTAAGCTGTAGGTATCGATCTAATCTGTCTAAAAGCTTGCACAGAATTATCATACAGACAAATTGAACAAACCAGTGAATTTTGTGCCGTGCATATCTGATATCCAGTGTATTACTTGAATAGGATGTCCATTTACTGCAGATTTATTAAATATTATTTTTAAAAATGGTCGAATATGGGAGCTATATTATTTATGTTTGGAAATTTTTTGATTATCAAAAACCGTAAAAGAATTTGTGGTTCCCCCATTCTTCAGTTCAAATTTGAACTCATTGTGACGAGTGGTTCTTTTTTACAGCATTTTGAAAGTGGGACTTTTATTATAATCATATTGCATTATACTTATTTTTCGAAGTAATTAAACCTTTAAGGTTTATTAAATATTTTCTGCCTTTAATAATTGTTTTGGGTTCCTACTCCAACGTTTATTTATTTTCTTATTATAACTTCATACTATAACTATAAGAAAACTATTACAATAAATATCGGGTATATTAGATGCGGTTTTGTAAGCGAAATTTAAGAAACGTCGTGTGTTTGATTGTAGTACTTGCTGTAATTCCTAACAGTTTCCATGCGTGTTTCTCTTCAAAACCTTCTTCTTCCACTCTTTGCATTCTCGTTATATTAAACACTGATTCTTTGTCACCGAAAAGACGCTGCCTTTGATTGGCGGACACAATTACGGCCCGCCATATTGCCAGCCCCTGAGGCCGCAAACAAAAGGGAAGTCCGATATTAATTTCCCCTGCTGTACTATAGTAACAAGGCAAGGGAAGAGAAGCACCTCAGAAATTCCATTTTAATATTACTTCTCTCCTTTTCCACCTGACAGGGGAACACACGAGTCCTTTGCTCCGGGGATGGAAACAAAACTTTAAACATGACTACCCCCTCCCTTTCATTCTCCACAACCCCCGTCCTGCAGTAGTAGCATTGGGGGCTTTGTGTGACGAGAACACGTGAAAGAGACTTTGCGTGAAAACTTTTCCGAAAGTCAGGTTTGGGAAAAGAGGAAAAGAAAAAGGAAAAAATCTTTTCCATTCCCCCGGAAAGGATAAATAACGTGGGTTATCCCGATCCAGGGTGTGGGGTGGAGTTGGGAGGATATTTTCTCATTCTGTTGGTATCTGGAAACTCTATCTAATTCTTTTCCAGAACGTTGTGTTTCCGAATGTTCGTGGAGTGGAAAGGCTTTCTCCAAGGGGGATTCTTTCGCAAGTGCTGTTTTGTATCTCGGGCATTCTTTGTGCGCTTTGGGTTTTAGTTGTTGTTGTAGTTGTAGTTTTGGAAAGTTATTGTAGAGTACTCTGCATTGTTTTGTACAGAAGTTTGCCAGTTTTTTGGTGACTGAATGCAATAACTCTCATAGTTCGTGCTTTTAATTTATACGGTTGTATGAACCGCTACAGCATTCAATTTATTTCGTTTTGAACGTAGCAAATTTTCTTATTTATTCCCTCCTTCCCCCACAAAGAAAAATTCTGAAGTAGTTTTTTTTTTTTAAAAGTAGCACATCTTTTTACATCCATTTGTAGTTTTAGTGAATTTCTTCTAATTATATTAATATCTTTTTCTTTCTTTTGTCCTAAAAATGTTCTTTAGAGAGGGTTATCATAATATTTTTCGAAATAGAAATCCCTTTTAAAATATGTAATATTGCGAGATAAAAAATTATTAAATAATCATTATTGTTGTTCTAATGCAGCTGGCAATACAGAGACAGTTAATCGTCATGCCAGAAACAAAGGCTGCACCGATGTTACTCATTCAGCACACCCAGGGTGCACGTGTAGCTTGAAGATATGCTATACGGACGCGAGTAATTCCCCACAACGCTCTACGATCTTGTTAGACCGGGACCTACGGTTTTAAGTGAATTACGAACCACTAAAATATCTTGCCTCATTAATTAGATTGCTATTACACCACATCACTGTGCCTAGAGCTGAGTTGCCCCTATACAGTTTGGAATGATGTGGGTGAGAAATCTGACTGGGCTCTGTGACGCTCTACGATCTTATTAGACCTGGACCTACGGTTTAAAGTGGATTCCGAACCACTACAAACATCCGTGGCACCGCCGGAACTCGAACCCAAAACCTGAAGTGCCGATAGCCAGAGGGCTAGCCACTCGGCCTTCCCTTTATTAAATAATTATGTAGTTGTGTAATCAATAGTTGAATAATACATGTTCTACTGTTTTCATTTTACACTATTCCTTTTCATTACAGTTTAAATATTATTATTTTTTTAATTTACGTATCCCATTTATATCTTTAAAGCTCGAAATCATGTAGGATGTATACTGCAAAAAGAATAATGACTGGAAGTTTCTTGAAATTTCAAACTGCGGCATTATTTTTCACTTTTGGACTTCATTTTACTGTAGTTTTCTTATTATTATTGGCAGTGTTCGAACGCGTAAAGATTTGATTTAAGATCAGCTGCAAAATGTATATTTTTCCCTTTGTTAAAAAGCATAGAAGAATTCGCGGAAAGGGATAATACTCCAGTAAATCTCGGCATTCCTAACTCCCGAATCCAGGAAAAAGGGGAAGTGGGAAGAGGTTCCTTCATGCTACTTCCCCCAATTACTCCGATCGCTCCCTCAAGACTCGGAGGACGGAAGGGGGGGGTCGGCGAGCTCGTTCTTTCCCTAGAATCTTTCGTAATTACCTTCTAAGGTATGCGCGGGGACGAGATCGATAATTGAAAAAGGATCTTTTGAAAATCTTTTGGGCTTTTACCCCCTTGCTCCCTCAACTCCCCCTTGTAGTCCGAAATAATGACTCCGGGAAGTGCCTTGCCTCCGAAGAATGTCGGGAATTTATTTTAAGGAAGGGATTTTCGCAAGCGGAGAAGTAATTATTCTATTTCAGCAGCAGTGTTTCTACACAGTTCCTGGTTATTTAAAAATAATAAGCTAGCTTGCTAAGCTTCCTTATACTGTAACGGGACAACTTATTTTCAGTTCTGCATTGTTATCATTCCTACTGTTGCACAGTTGAATATCGATTTTGTTGTAAAAAAAAAAAAAAAAAAAAAAAAAAAAAAAAAATCTTTTTCGTAAATTCTTTAAAGAATAAAGTGCTAATATTCTTAAGTAACTAAGGCAGATGTAACGTAGATATTACTGAATTTTGCCATAAATTCGGAAATTCCAAAGTGGACTTAATATATACCTGAACCACATTTTAAGAAACATATGTACCTGAAATATTATAGCGGCCTGATAGCCAATTGGCTAGTGGTGTCACCTTTGGTACCACAGGCTTCAGATTCGAATCCTGCCGGTGGCATGGATGTTTGCTAGTGGTTCGTAATCGGGGCATGATGGCCAAGTGTGCGCTGTGGTACCACAGTCTTCAGGTTAGAATCCTGGCGATTTCATGGACGTTTTCTAATGGTTCGGAATCCATTTTAAACCGTAGGTCCCGGTCTCATATGACCGTAGAACTTGACAGAACCCAATCAAACGTCTCACCCACATCATTCCCAAACTGTAAAGGGGTCAATTCAGCTCTAGGCACAGTGATGTGGTGTGGCGTAGTAGTAGTAGCAGTGGTTCGGAATCCACAGTAAACTGCAGGCCCCGATCTAATTACCCCAAAGTGTTCATAAATTTACCATAGAGCGTCAAACCAAACCAGGAGGAAGAGGGGGTAAAAGTCCTTTGGACTTTTACCCCCTCCCCCTTCCGCCCCCTCCTTGTAGTCCGAAATAATGACTCCCGGAGCAGCGCCTTCTTCCGAGGAATGCCGGGAATTTATTTTCAAGCAGAAAAGGAAGGGATATTCGCAAGCGGAGAAGTAATTATTCTATTTCGGCAGTGTTTCTACACAGTCACTGGTTATTTAAAAAATAATAAGCTGAGAGAGGTGCTTCTTTGGTACGCTTCCTTATACTGTAACGGGACAACTTATTTTCAGTTCTGCATTGTTATCAATCGTACTTTTGCACAGATGAATATCGATTTTCGTTGTAAAAAAAAATTAATTTTTTGGGTCTTTCTTGTAAAATTTTTAATGGATAAAGTGCTAATATTCTTAAGTAACTAAGGCAGATGTAACGTAGATATTACTGAATTCTGCCAGAAATTCGAAAATTTTCCCAAAATAGACATGATATGCATCTGAACCATATTTTACGATACATATGTAACTAAAAAATTATGGCGGCCAATTGGCTAGCACTGTGACATTTGGTACCACAGACTTCAGATTCGAATCCTAGCATGGATGTTTGCTAGTGGTTCGGAATTCTCTGGCGCTCGGTACTAGAGGTTTCGGGTTCGAATCACGGCGGTGTCATAAATGATTATAGTAGTTCGGAATCTTGAAGCTATAGGCCCTGGTCTCATACTACCGTAGAGCGTCACAGAGCCCTATCAGATTTCTTCTCACTCACGTCATTCTAAACTATAAAAGGGCAACTTAGCTCTAGGCACGGTGATGTGGTGTGGTCTACTAGTGGTGTTGGTTCGGAATCCCACATTAAACTGTAAGTCCCGGTCTAATTAGTCTAAAATGTGCATAAAAAGGACCGCAGAGCGACAAACCAAACCAATCCAAACTAGTATTCCTAAATATGTAGTAATATTTTTATTTGTTATTTACTATGAATGCTCAACGGCTGCATACGAAGTCATCATCTGTTTGCATATTTATTCTGAAACTATTGAAACTTTTTTGTTTCATATAGTAAATTAGAAAGATTTTTTTTTCTGGATATGGTGAAATAGGCTCAAATTTTACATATTGTGAAATTTTTTTCAGTTTTTCTTCTAAATTCATTTATCATTGAGCTAATATTCTCTTTTTTTTTTTTTTTTTTTATTGTTAAATTACTGGTCTACTAAATTAGTTAAAGGATCACATATTAACTGACTACTTATTGCCATTAATTTAATGCGAAATTAATGTTAAATCAACTCTTTATAACTAGTGTTTCGAAAAGAAAATACTTACATAAAGCATGCAACAGCAAAAAGCAAGGGAAAGAATCATCTCTGGAAAGATGGGGAATTAATTTATTCCTAAACGAGTGCAAGTGTTTGAGGGATTACCTTTCACCAAAATCGTGACTGGATTCTTGTTTTATTGAAAACCCCATTCAGGGTTCGATTATCATTACCATCCCTCTTTTCGGCACCTAGCATCCCCCTCCTCCCACATCCCCCCCAAACGTTGTGGGGTGGGGGGATGTGGAGAGTTGGTACTGCAGGCGGAAAAAATGTATGATAATCCGGAAACGTGTTCCTCACATCCCTTCATCACTATCTTTGGGAGGAGGATGGGGAGGGAAAAAAAAAGGATCAGTAGGGCATGGTGGAGAAATTTTTCCACCAGCCCTACCCTAGTGGAAGGAATGCGAATCGTGATCAGGATTGGAAAGTCTGTCACGTCCCACTCCCCGGGACTGCTCGAATCGAAGAGATTCTCTGTGGATCTATCCCCACCCCCTCTTTCTCCCTTGTCATCTTCAGCCATCGACACCCCTACCCCCATTTGCTTGACATCCCCCCGCCCCCGTTCTCTGCTCTCTTCTGTATTAATAATGTAATGGAAGTGTGTCAGTGTGCTGTGTTTTTTTTTTTTTTTTAAGTTCTGGTCTCGTATCTGTCTATTTATTGATTTGGCTCCAGAGAGTTAATTTTAAAATCCCTTTTTTAATCGTGAAAGAAATTTAGCCTTTAACATTTGGAGTTATTTCTCTTTTGTGAAACTACATGCATATTAATTGTTATATGATTTCAATATATCTCTGTGTATTCAATATATCGCAGCGTAATATGATTTCAATGCACAGCGAATTTATTTAAGGACAAGAGAATTAAAAAATATTGTATATTTGAGCAAAGATTTTAAGGGCCAGGTGTTAGGAAAGGTGATTGTTGGAGAAAACGGTACAACGCAGGAATTGTTATGATAGCAATTATTATTCTAACATACTAATGCAATGCAATACAATACTAACTACTGACTAATTAATACGTTCTATTTCAAATGTCATTCTAAAATTATTATTTTTGTTCATTACTGGATTGTCCTGATGGACATAATTTTTTAAAATAAATTTTGTTAAACTTTCTTTAAGAACATTTAATTTAAAATTATCATAGGCATAAAAAATATAATATATGAAAAACAGAATTGTGTCTGCCAATAGGGCCTTTTGGGTTGAGAAATCTGTTTAAATAACAGTTTATATGCAGTAAAGCTGAATTCTTGTTATATAAAACCCTTATTAGGCCTATGGCTATTACCCCTGGTCTATGGCTCTGAAACTTGGACTTTGACAAGATCTGATGAGGCCCATTTGGGTATATTAAGCGGAAGGGTTTAAGGGCTATTCTTGGAGGTGTTAGGAAAGTGATTGTTGGAGAAGACGCAAAAATGTATAAATGCTATAAAGACCCAGATATTATAAAATTCATTGAGATCAATAGATTAAACTGGGCTGCTCATGTATTTAGAATGAATGATTTAAACCCTGTAAAAGGCAAAGCCACGTGGACAAAGAGGAAGAGGACGACCCAAGTTGCGATGGATAGATGCAGTTGAAAAAGATTTTGTTGTTGGAGGACCATTGTCACCCAGAGAGGAATGCATGGAAATCTCTTCAAAATAAAACCTTGCACCCCCCTCCCTCCTTTCACGGGCTGTCGTGCTACTAATGATGATGAATTTTAAGAAAAGATCTGTGTACTTTTAAGATATTTGGTACAATTCTCCTATTCAGTACAATTAGTGCTATTGATGATGTTAAAAAAATATTACGAAAAAATATGGAAATTATCTCGCTATATTGAATAATATGTTTAACTACGAAGCACAGAGTATTATGCCTGAAAATGATCTAGTTTTACCTAACCGATTTAAGATTTATATTAGCTTATATTTGGGTTTAGCTTTTAGTTTCGAGACACGAAGATAAAAGCAAATTTAATTAGAAATCAAGTGTTCATCTACTAATTCATCTACTACTCAGTCATTCTACTAAATATGACCACATCTTTTTAAATAAGTCAAGAATGTAAAAAAAAAAATCGATTTGTTGCTTATATTTCCAATTAAAGCAGATCCAGTTTTTTTCCCCTTTTCAGAATTCGTTCTTTTAATCGTCAGCAAAAGAAAAAACGGCTCCGTCTCAAATAAATCACTCCAGTTTGTGCATCATTTTCCTTTACTTCACTCCTAAAAGGTAATTGCGAGAGATTTCCCATTCAAGCCGCGTCCTTCACTTTGACCGATTCCCTTCGGAACCGAACGGTTCGGCCCTGAACGAATAATTACCCATATCCGCCTTTTTACATCGTGGAACTTTTTATTTATTCGCTCAGCAAAAACCAGCAGGATGAAAAAGAAACTGCTGCATCTTGCATATTCATTTTCCGCCTCTTCGGAAAAAAAAAAAAAAGTTCTTGTTCTTGGGGAGGTTGGAAATCTCGAGGGTCCTTCCTATCTCCACCCCCTTTCCTGGATAGGAAGGAGAGTGGTAGTGCCATGTAAGGAGAAAGAGAAGATCCCGTTTCCGATTCCCATTTGATTTGACTTCGGATCGTTTTAACGAGGGTTCGTTGAACGATTCGTCCTTGGGAGGAACGGGTAGATTGGAAGGGAACCACTGCTGAGTGGATAGATTTGCTTAATATAAATAATGAACGGGTTCAAGATTAGTATTTTATCTATGAATATAAACAATTTTTTTTCTTATCTACAGATTTGTTTAAATTATTTTTAAATAAGAAATAATATTATTTTGAAGCAGATAATTTTTAAATTAAATTCTGACTACAGTTTACCAAAAGAATTTAAAATTTGCAGAGCAAGATATACAGATGAGTTGCATTATGATAAATCTTAGAAGAGCTTTAAGAAAAAGAAAAGAATTTTTATTGAAACAAATAACGCTATTAGTTGGAAAATTTTATAAAATTTATATCTGTTAAAATTTTTTTATCTTAAACAATTTCGAATTCATTTTAAGTCATAGGCACCTGTCTCATATGACTGTAAGAGCGTCACGGAGCCAAGTCAGACTTATACCAAAGGGTGCTCCATCATAACAAAGCTGCCCCCTTTTCTTCCATCCATGAGTAGATTACTCATAGGATGTCCAACCAGCACTACAGGACACTGAGGATTAGTCACAACATAACTCAATAAATAGAATTAATACGCTTTCAAGTGTTACTTGGGAACAAGTTTCATCTATTCATGCATTCGTTTAATTTATTCTAAATGAGATAGTTTCTGATTCTTTTATCATGCTTTTTATCTGTCGTTTGATATATAAAATGTCTTAGAAAATGTTTTAAAATGTTTTCTCAAAAATTTTTATTCTATATCGTTACTAATCACATATTTTTTTTTTTTTTTAAAGTGAACCATGAATTAGTTTTTGCAATCACTTTGGGCTTTGCTTTCTGGTAGTTATGTACTTTTTGACCCTAATCGTATTTACCAAACACATTGTATAGGGTTTGGTTTGTCTCCCTACGGTCATTTTGTACACATTTTAGGCTAATTAGACCAGAACCTATAGTTTAACGTGGATTCCGACCCACTCACAAACATCCATGCCCAGGATTCGAAACTAAAGCCTGTAGTACCAAAGGCCAGAGCGCTAGCCAATAGAATGTATAAAGAAATCTGTTATATCCTATAACATTGTTCCAATTACTATGTTGCAACTTACAAATTTTAATTCATTAACAATTTTTGTAAAGATATTTGGAAATATTATTCTAAACAATCTTTCCTTTTCTTTATGATTTATATTATGCCATAAAGGTCTCTCGGAACTTTCCTGTCTTTTTTTTTTTTTATCTGTCAGTTTCTGAGCCCTATCTCTTTTTATTAGGGTCCTTTTCTCTCCCAATATCCACGGTGCATTTGTCGCTGTGAATTATCGATATTTCTTCTACCCCCTACTCCACCCCACATTCTGTATTGAATTACTAATGAAGTCGCCACTTCTCCGTCGATACTTCGCTTTCCGATAGCTCGATGAGAAATATCCTGGATGCCAAGGTGTGATATGTATATATACAGTTTAGCTCTTTTCTGTTTTTCCCCTTCTTTAACAACAAAATCCCTTTTTTCCCTTTCAAATTCCTTCTAATAGTTTCTTTATCCAGATATTCCATCCGATGCCCATAATCGATAGAATATTTTTGTGAAAATAATGGTACAACCTTTTTGAATGTTAGAAGCGCGAGGATCTATCTTGTTGACTTCATTGCAGCAAGAATTGTGAGAAGTCTTAAAATAATTAATCAAATTATGTACTTAATGTTTTCTATGAAATCGCATTGTTATCAAATTATGTACATATGTTCTTTATGGAATCGCATTGCTATTAAATTAAGTACATAATGTTCTTTATGGAATCTCATTGTTATCAAATTATGTACATAATGCTTTTATGGAATCGCATTGTTATCAAATTATGAAATAACGTTCTTTATGGAATCTCATTGTTATCAAATTATGTACATAATGCTTTTATGGAATCGCATTGTTATCAAATTATGAACATAACGTTCATGGAATCTCATTGTTATCAAATTATGTACATAATGCTTTTATGGAATCGCATTGTTATCAAATTATGTACATAATGCTTTTTATGGGATGTGCTATCAAAATGTACATATGTGTAAAAACTGAAGGAGTCCATCGATTCTTGCATAAATAGGAGTATAGTATTTTTATATAAATAAAATATTTTATTACTTTTACTACAATTACTTTTAAATTGCTTCCTTTTATTATTTTTTTCTAATTTATTGAGCAGTACAATTTGTATTGTTTCTTGAAAGTATCACTATGTGTTTATGAAAAAAAATCCGGAGGCAATTTAATGTCAACGTAACATAAAATACGTAAATGATTGGTACAATTAGGAAATCTTTTTCAGTAACAAATCGATCAACACTACTGTTTTACTCTTGTGAAATTAAGCCACGGAATAAGTTTGATACCTGCGAAATATTTTGCCACACTTCATATCTACCATTTCAAAAAAACTTCTTTAAATGGCGGCGGAATCTGAATCCCCAATTTGTTAAAAGCGGCCCGATGGCCCTGACCTTTGGTACCACAGGTTTCAGGTTTGAATCCTGGCTTTGTCATAGGTGTTTGTTGGTGGTTCAGAATCCACGTTAAACTGTAGGTCCCGGTCTAATTAGCCTAAAGTGTGCACAAAATGACCGTAGAACGACAAACCTAACCAAACCCAAATCTTTGCATAGTAAACTATAAGTGAAAAATAAACGCATTACAATTATCATTTCCTACTTTATGTAATGAATCTATTATTCTTTAAAGTTATTGGGTTATCTTTATTAGACAAAAAAGAAAAAAGAAATACAATGAATTAGAACGTGACTTGGATGCGTTGAAAAATACAGAATCTCTCTCTAATTTTCTGCGAAGAATCCTCGCAAGGTACCGCCGAGTCAAAGGAAGCCGCCTTGTCACGAAGGCGGAAAGTGAAAGATTCCAGCGATGGTCTTTTGTTTGCTTCTTTTTAATTATTGATAGATGAGCGGTAGTGCTTCTTCTCTGTGTTCCCGCGGAGGATTGTCGATTTCAGATTACGAAATAAATAACTCCATTTGTGCGTAATGGGGTGTTGCTGCTGATTCAGCACCTTCCCTTGCCCCCACCCTCCTAACTTTCTTTTTCGGTTGTTGGTTTTATCTGGAAAAGGACGTATCTTTTTAATGTGAAAAAAAATTGAGAATCATTTTTTATTTCCTTCGTTGAAAAATATTGTTGCGATAGAGTTATTGGGATGATCAATGGCATTTTTTTTTTTTTTTTTTTTTTTTTTTTAATAAAAAATTTTTTTTTTTTTACTATGGAATTGATAGATCTTTTTGTATCTTTTAAAATAAACAAAATTAAATATTTGAAGACTTAAAAAGAAATGTTCGTTAAATTTTAACAAAACGCTATTTAAAGAATAGATCTAATTTAATTTTGTGTGACATTTAATCCGTTTAAGATGTTTGGTTTGTCGTTCTACGATCTTTTGTGCACTCATTGGGCTAATTAGATAGGGATCTACAGTTTAACATGGATTCCAAACCACTAACAACATACATGACGAACCTGATAGCTGTGGTACCAAAGGCCTAGCCAATTGGTCATCAGGCTGCTATTAATAATAGAGATTCTCCTTTTGCGTAACACCCATGAACCCGCTTAACTTGCTGCCCATTTTGCAAAGTTTCATCTTTCAGATTTTCTCAAAATCCGTGGAAAATTCAATAAGTTGCATAGGAGCTCAGATTGTGATTTTGGTACAGTTATAATTATTTTACACCGTAGACTATGTTTGCAGAATTAATTTATTACAGAACGAAGATAACAAATATTTACAAAATTGAATCTCAAATAATTGCCATGTTGATACAAACGTTACAATGTTGTCTCAAATACAGTATGCCATGTTGATACAAATGTTACAACGTTGTCTCAAATACGATATGTCATGTTGATGGAAATATTACAACGTTGTCTCGGTATGTCATGTTGATGGAAAATACGGTATGCCATGTTGATACAGACATGTGACAATGAACATGGCGAGAACTAAAATATATTCATCACAAAAATTGCACACAAACTATTTCATTATTCCTTTCACATATTCAAAAGAGGTTTCACAACTTCATATAAAAAAATATAATTTTTTTTTTTGTGTATTAAAAATTGACAAAAACCATTAAGATAAAATGTATTCTTTATATGTATAAGATATGTAGCACTAACATATATATGTATTCCAAATTGTTTAATGAAGAAACTGACTTTGGTGTTTTGTGTATGTTCCAGCAACTGCAAATCAACGACGAGTTCTGCGGCATGGACGTGAACACCCCCTTGGGAGGCAGCATGGCCGTGGAGGCAGCCCCTGTACTACGTTTTCTGGCATCCTGCTCACAGCGGTGGCTGCCACCTCCACTCACGACTATACTGTCACGTTCCTTGGAACCTCCACGGGACATCTCAAGAAGGTAGGTCTTTGGCTTTCTTTTTTTTTTTGTGTGTGTGTGATTTTTTTGTATGATAGGTTTTCAGGTTCCGAGATTTTTCTTTTATTCAATTCCTTCTATTAGTTCACACTGTCCGTATATATATCTTGTTCAAATTTTCTGTCGTTAGTAAAATACTTTTTATTCATCCACTCGGGTTCAAATAAGTTTTTTTTTTTTAACTTGTAGTGGATGACACAGGATGTTAATACAGTTTTTTTTAAATATTAATTCATTAATTAAATTAAATTTAATTAATTAATTTTTTTAGTTTTAAGTTGTATGTATCTACCAATAGATGGCGCCAGATGTAAAATATTAATTTTTTCAAATATTAATTCAGTAGTTAAATTTAATTAGAGAGAGAGAGAGAGTAATGCTGTAATGCTAATAATATAAATGCTGTAAATTAATACCGTCTGTTAATATTCCGATAATTATTCTGTCTACAGATGTAGGCTTACAATTTTATGCTGCAATTATAGTACAAGACCTAAAAGTATTCTTGTAATTATACATAAATATATTCAATACATGTACACATATTGAAACCCATAAGATTTGAAAACGAATTAAATAACTTTTCACTCTGCAATAAGAACACCAATATTCACATTCTTTTTCGGTTCATGTCTAATTATAGCTAACAGTACTACCGATGTAACACATCGCAACACGCCTCTTCCGAAACTATGCGAGGGGTTTGAGAATGAGGCCCTGAAGGTGCACACTCGTCGAGAGGGGCCCCCAGAGAACAAAAAGCGCCGACGACCACACAAAAGCTTCCCGGAATTGCTGACGGGGCAAAGGGCCGAAAAAGCGTGAAGAGCGCTTTAATTGCTGTTATAAGTGTGCTGACTTTTTATTCTGCTGCAATGAAGAGATGTTTGAAACAATAGTGAAGACAGTCCACTTGAGGGACCCTGCTGCTGGAATTGGAGAACACTACTAGTGTCTATGGAAGAAAAAAAAAGCAACTCTTCACTTTTAAACAATAGATTGCCTCAAATGCAATCTAATTGAAAGACGAAAAATGCAATGGATTAGAGGGAGGAATGAATCCAATACATACTAAATTCATCATAAGCAGCATACGGGTGAACAACATATCTATGTTTCATAAGAAATTTACCAAAATTTATTATGGGGGATGAATAATCAGAGTGCATTAATATTAAATGCTGCAATAATTTAAAATATCTTTGTAAGAGTGCAGAATAGATTTAAGGTTACATAAGATTAGAGAATTCTTAACAAGAACAAGGTTATTTTGAATGTTCTTTATCTTCATTGACGAAACAGTCCCATGGTGGGCCAAGGCCATCTGCCTACTGGCAGGTGGCCTGATGGCCAGTTGGCTAACGCTTTGGCCTTTGGTACCGCAGGTTTCAGGTTCGAATTCTGGTGGTGTCATGGATGTTTGTTATTGGTTAAGAATCAACGTTAAACTATAGATCCCGGTCCAATTTAGACTAAAGTATGCTCAAAATGACCGTTGAGAGACAAACTAAATCATTTCCTCCATCCATTTTGTTAGTGGTTCGAATCCACGTTAAACTGTAGGTCTCGGTCTGATTAGCCTAAAGTGTGCTCAAAATGACTGTAGAGCGACAAATCAAACCAAATTCCCTCCATCTATGTAGATTAATCATGGAGTGTTGCCGCCGGTCTGTCCCTTGCGTTTGGACACTGTGGATTAGTCACACCAACTTAATAACTACATCTTTGAGCAAATTAAATCAAATCAGGATGACAATATACCCTAATTACTGTGCTATGTAACAATGTAACCTCAATTAAATCACGAATACAAAAAAAATACTGCAAATACTTTCAATATATAGCATGAATTCGATTTTTAATTTATCGCTCATTTCAAAATTGCTCCATATTTGCAATTTGAGCCGTGCAGGAACTGAACCGAAGAAGAACCTTTCGTGGAAGAACTTGAATCCAAAATATACTCGAAAGAATTCTGCAAGAATTTTTCGCCGCAACTATTTCAATAAACCCCTTTTCCAAAAAAGAACTTGCATAGACGGTTGACACGCAAAGGTAAAGGGGAGAAAAGAATTTTTCATAAAAAAATACACCACACAGCCCTCTTCCCAGATAGGTGTCCGCAGCCATCCAAATGTCCATAAAACACGAAAATGTCAACCCTCCATCTATGTGGAAAAAAAAAAAAAATGCCGCCGGTTGAAACGCATTTAAAGTGTAATAAAAACTCGGGGAGTGAAGCTGGGCGGCCATTCTGCTTCGCACCTAAGGAGCTTCACACGCTGAGAAGAAGTTGTACATAAATCCATCTGTGCGCTTACACGAGTCGCATATCGAAAATATATTCAATTTTCAAAGATGCTGGAAAAACGGTCATCGCGTTTTTCCATCAATACCCTTCGCAAGAAACTTTTACAGGGGAGGGGTAGGAAAAAAAATACCACACGATATTTTTCTTCCTCTTCCTTCCCCCACCCCCTCAACCCTAGTGGAGGGTGGAGGGGTGATAAAAAATTTCACCAAGAGATTTGAAGCGTAAAATAGTCTAATATCTTTTACCCCAAAAAGAAGTACTGTCGAACTAGAGCCGCCCAAGATATACGTGTTCTTTTTGCCAAAAAAGAAATTCTTCTTGCCCCCCCCCCCTTCGTCATCCCCGCATATTTTTTTGAGGGGAGGATATGTCACAAGCACTGGAGGGGGTGGGCGGAAATAAGATGACAGTTTCGATATTTATACTGACCCAGAAAATTTCTCCGGCTCTGCTGGCGTGTTTGTGTGCGCGGTATCGACCGTGTATTTAAAGGTTTTTCTTCTCCACTATCTCTTGCGGTGAAGGTTACAGTTACGAATTTTTTGATAAAAGGATGGCAGCAAGCTTCTTCTCTCTTTATTTATTCGTGATTTTTCTTTGAACGTTTCATTCCAGACGAAGACGATGGAATTTTTCTTTTTTTTTTTTCCACACCCTCTTTCACGTCGCGTTTTTTATTTTATTTTATTTATTTTTTTAAATACTTATTTAATCTATTCGGAGGTTGACTTTTGCAGTGTGGATGAAGAAAAAGAAAATAATGTAATCCTGCTTTATAAGGTGGGAATTAAAAAAAAAAATAGTCCAAAATGTGGTGATGTTGAGGTGCTGGATTTAGTGCAAGTTGAGATTAAATTTGTAGGTTGAACTGTGTGGGTAATAATTTTTGAAGTGTAAATGTTATGTTTCTTTCTTTCTCTAAAACGAAATAACTTATTATCTTATAATTTTAGTAATCAACTTATCTTATAATTGTATCTTATCTAATTTTCAGAGAGAATAGATAAGATTATCTTATATATTATAGCTTACGTGATTTCAACGATATATTATATTCTACTTCTGAAATCATCCATTTAGACACTGAAATTTTTCAGTTTCAAATGTATTTATTTCATTTTTTAATAAAATATGTTATTATTTTTTCAACTTATTCTAAATGTTTATATTGGGCATTTTAAATTAAAGAATCTTGCAATAAAATTCTTAGCATTAGTATTTTTTTTTTTTTTTTTTTTTTTTTTTTTTTAATTCCTCTGTTTATATGATATCATTTTAGTGTTAATCAAGTTAAATTTTGTTCTTTTAAAAATATTTTTTTAAAAAATGGCAACTTTAAATTTGAAATGATTTTTATATTTTATAATTCACATTTTCATTACATTATAGTTAATGATTCACAGGCTTCATGCATATAGGGTATTGTTCAAATTCTGACATTTTGTGCATTTTATTTTTACAACATTAAAACTACTTTTGAAAAAATTTTCTTGAAATATCTTGCTTTTTAAAAATATATAAATTATCCACGGTCTTATTAAATCGTCATTCATAATTCAAATTTATATACAAATATCATTATCAGTGGCGCAACAGCCCCACCGTCTGACTGCTGGCAGATTTCTAGACAGGATATGTTTCTTTTTTACGGGGTAGGGTTGTCTGCACCTACGATTAGCCATATTAGACCGGACCGGACGGTTTAAAGTAGATTTCGAACCACTACAAATATCCATAGCACTTGCCGGAACTCAAACCCGAAACTTGTGGCACCGTGCGCCAGAGCTCTAGTCACTCTGCCATCAGGCCACATATACAAATATGTACAATACAAATCTAAATCTGACTTTTTTTTTTTAATTCCTCTGTTTATATGATATCATTTTAGTGTTAATCAAGTTAAATTTTGTTCTTTTAAAAATATTTTTTTTAAAAAAATGGCAACTTTAAATTTGAAATGATTTTTATATTTTATAATTCACATTTTCATTACATTATAGTTAATGATTCACAGGCTTCATGCATATAGGGTATTGTTCAAATTCTGACATTTTGTGCATTTTATTTTTACAACATTAAAACTACTTTTGAAAAATTTTCTTGAAATATCTTGCTTTTTAAAATATATAAATTATCCACGGTCTTATTAAATCGTCATTCATAATTCAAATTTATATACAAATATCATTATCAGTGGCGCAACAGCCCCACCGTCTGACTGCTGGCAGATTTCTAGACAGGATATGTTTCTTTTTACGGGGTAGGGTTGTCTGCACCTACGATTAGCCATATTAGACCGGACCGGACGGTTTAAAGTAGATTTCGAACCACTACAAACATCCATAGCACTTGCCGGAACTCAAACCCGAAACTTGTGGCACCGTGCGCCAGAGCTCTAGTCACTCTGCCATCAGGCCACATATACAAATATGTACAATACAAATCTAAATCTGACTTTTAATTATTATTAACAATAAAAATTGACTTATCTCAATTTTTCTTTGCTACACTTACAATTTTTCTCAACCCATTAAAACAGATTAATATTAATCATTTTTACTCTCTCAATTTAGCAGCGAATCTGGCTGGGAAAACAAATCTTTCGAGTTTGAACAGACTTCTGATCTTTAAACAGAGATTTAAAAAAAGAAAGAAGATTTAGTTCCAAGTGTTGAAAGATATCTTCCTGGGCACGTCAAAATCCATTCCAGATAAAAATCTCCCGCTTTGTTCTTCCTGAAAAAAAAGACCATCTACTCCTAATTACTGGTTTCCTCTCCTGATATATCAGCTGATTATTTACACGCTAATAAGCATAAAAATGGCGCTTCGGTCTCGTCTTTTACGACTCTCCCCAAATCCCGAGCATAAATTTGGGCATTACTTATGAAGTTGCTATCCATAATTCAAAATATATACAAAAATATACAATACAATACAAATCTAAATCTGATTTAAATAAATTAATATCTGGGTTTTCCTATGCCACAATTAAAATTTTTCGCAAGCCATTGAAACAGAGATTGATATTAATCACATTTACTCATTCAATTTAGCAGAAAATTGGATGGGAAAACAATCTTTCGAATGAATGACAACTTTACATTTGAAAAGATTTTATTTTATAATTCATATCATTTTCATTACAGTTAATGATTTTCAGGCTTCACGTATATAGGGTATTGTTGAAATTCTGTATTTTGTACATTTTATTTTTACAACATAAAAGCTACCTTTGGAATATTTTGCTTTTTAAAATGCAGAAATTATTCACGTGTCTTATGAAGTCGTCGTCCATAATTCAAATATATATACAAAAATATACAATACAGATCTAAATCTTAAAGTAATATCTCAATTTTTTATGCTACAATTAATATTTTTCGCAACCTATTAAAACAGAGATTGATATTAATCAGTTTCACTCACTTATTTTACCAGAGAACTGGATGGGAAAACAATCTTTCGAGTTTGAACAGACTTCTGTTCTTTAAACTGAGATTTAAAAAAAGAAAGTGTTGAAAGATATCTTCCCGGACACGTCAAAATCCATTCCAGATAAAAATCTCCCGCTTTGTTCTTCCTGAGAAAAAAAGGACGATCCACTCCTAATTACTGACTTCCCTTTCCTGATATATCAGCTGATTATTTACACGCTAATAAGCATAAAAATGGCGCTTCGGTCTCGTCTTTTACGACTCTCCGCAATCCCGGGCATAAATTTGGACATCGCCACATGGTCCACTCGTTTTTACGGCGTCTCATAAAAGGGCGCCCACAATAGGCATTTAGGAAGCGAATTTATGGGCGCCCCAAACGAAATGAAGCGACCAAATTAGGTTGTGAACTCTTCTATTACCCGCTCCCCGTCTTACGTTAGTGTGTTTTTTTTTTTTTTTTTTATTGGCCAATCTGGTCGGAGATATCGTTAATTTTCGCGACTCCAACGACGTGATTGGGTGAGGGGGAGGTTTTAATTGGAACCCTTGATTCAGATAACAGTGCATGCGTCTTCTCTAAGAGGATTTTTAGCATTTTTGATTCCTTTGGCTTTCTTTAGCCTATGTTTGAACTTGGTTTTTATTTACTGTAGTAATATGAAGTATACAATAGTAAATAAAAACAGAATGCTTAAGATATAAATTAGAAACAGTCGCAGAATGCTTAAGATATAAATTAGAAACAGTTGCAGAATGCTTAAGATATAAATTAGAAACAGTCGCAGAATGCTTAAATTATAAATCAGAAACAGTCACAGAATGCTTAATTTATAAATTAGAAACAGTCGCAGAAATGATATAAATTAGAAACAGTCACAGAATGCTTAAGATATAAATAAGAAACAGTCACAGAATGCTTAAATTATTAAACAGAAATAGTCGCAGAATGCTTAAGTTATAAATTCAGTTGCAGAATGCTTAAGTTATAAATTCAGTCGCAGAATGATTAAGCTATAAATTCAGTCGCAGAATGCTTAAGCTATAAATTCAGTCGCAGAATTTGTTATAAATTCAGTCGCAGAATGCTTAAATTATAAATTAGAAACAGTCGCAGAATGCTTAATTTATAAATCAGAAACAGTCGCAGAATGCTTAAGTTATAAATTAGAAACAGTCGCAGAATGCTTAATTTATAAATTAGAAACAGTTGCAGAATGCTTAAATTTTGAAGTAGTAGTTTTAAGCATTCTGGTTTCTATATTCTTTCTTCTTTTATTATCATAATTATTAATTTTATTTTCTATTTAGCGTGTGAATAAAATTCATTATTATGCCAATAAAATCCAGTTAATAAGTAATTTTTCCTATTATAAAAGGTTATTTTACGAAACATAAAACTATTTCAATGATTTAAAACTTCATCTTTTAATACCTATGAATCTCATTATGGTTTAAATTGCTAAAACAAATAAATGAAAAAGTTATAAAATTATTTATAACTTTTAAATTTGATGCGATTAGGAACGAAACCTATATTGATTGAAGAACTGAAATTCCTTATAAGGATGTTTCTTGTCCAACCTCATTCAATGGCACGACATCAAGAATGGCGGGAAAGGATCGCACCCTTTCCTGCCAAACGATTCAATTAGTGCACCCGTGTTCATGGCCGCGCGGGAACTCAGCCAGCTGCACCCCCAACGACGTGCTTTTCTTAATTACAGTCTTTTAATGCTTCCCCCATCAGAGCAATGGTCCACTTGTTGGACGGCATGTTATGACGGTCAGACAGCGCCAAATGATGGAGATGGCCGTTAAATGAATTGCATCATAACCACGGGGCCAGTCAAACAGTGGCAATGATGCCGGGATTTGGCGCTTTTCTCTTGGCTTCTGAGGGGGAATGGGCCAGAACTAAGTGAGAAGCAGGGTAATAATGGCATTAAGGTGTGGAATTCTTTATGGCCCGGTAATGAAATTAAAAATAATTGCGCGTTAAAAAGTAATCGCTATGTATTTGCTTTGTTGCCTTCTGCACAGAGGAAGAGTTAATTTTTGAAATGGTTGATGTTGTTTCAATTGATTATTTTAATTTATGTAGAATATTGTAAGTGTTTTCTTAACTTATAGCCAATAGCATGGACATGAAGTCAATGTTGAGTTTTTAGACTATTTCTTTACCTGAAGTAGAATAAAATGTTAATAATGGCCGAGTGTCTAATGCTCTGGCGTTCGGTGCCACATCTTTCGGGTTTGAGTCCCATGGATGTTTGTAGTGGTTCGAAATCCATTATTTAAGCCGTAGGTCCTTGTCTCATATGACCGTAGAGCGTCACAGAACCAAGTCAGACTTCTACCTACAGGTGCTCCATCACAACAGAAGCATCCCCCTTCCCATTCAAACATGGATCCATACGAGTTCGTGGGCTTTGGTCTAGATGTATACCAAGTGAGATAAGAAACCACAACACTTAAAGTAGAAAAAAATTCTATTTAAAAAGCATTAAAGTAGGTATTTTTTTTTTTTAATAATAAATCTATAAAAAAAAAATTTATTTTTAGTAAATGAAATAGGTTATGTATAGAACAACATTTAAATTCGTATCGCCGAATTTTTGATAAAAAATATATTTTGTTATAAAAAAAAAAAAAAATCATTCAAAAAACTTATTTTATGAGGTATCAAATTTAGATCAGAACTTTTTTTTTTTTTACTCTTGGCGTATTTCGCTGCGCACGAAGTTCATACTTAGCTGGTGTTTTTAATGCTTTTGTTGTCTAATTTCCATTTTCACTTCAAAAATCGCTTTCTGCTTTTTTTCGAAAATTTTTTTGTCATTCGCCAATTCCATCATCTTTATCAATTAAAATGCGAAAGTAAATTATTTTAAATCATAACTGCCTTACATAATCTGTAAGTTTCCAATCAAAGAAAAATATATTTTGATTATATCAACCGACATCCCTTTCATTGATTAATTTCAATTCTGAATAAAAAAAACAATATCACATTTTTTTGAAAAGAGGTCGTTCATTTTCTGGATAACCTTCAAAGGTGCAGCGAAGTGTGTTTTTCCACTTTCGGCGCATTTCACTGCGCATATATTTTCTGATGGATTACAGCCCCCTCCCCCTCATAATACCCCACCGTAGGCCCCCAAAGAAACTGCAAGGGCGGAGACTGGCTGCTGCACGCATTCAAACGATTTTCGCTGTCGAATTTGGAAAAGGGGGGGATGCACGCGACCGGCAAGGGGGGTCGAGAAGCACAAACCACCGAATCACAAAATCGATAACTCGACATTTCCGTATCGTTTGCTGTTCAATTAATAACCAACATTTGGCTGTAAACGTTTTCATGTGCTTCTCTACATCTTCACCAAATCATTTGGTGTGGGGGTGGGGGTGGGGATAGAGACTGCAGCAGCGAAAGAAATTCTAATAAGAACGTTCGACAGATGTTTCTAAACGAACCTTCACATTTTAAATGACTGTCGATAATGAACATTTTCCTTTTTCTATTCATTTTTTTTTTTTTTTTTTGTTCCCTGTATTTTACTTATTCATTCGTTCTTATTCGTTTGTTTCTTTTTTCCCTCTTTCTTTTATAAGTGGGTTTCTTTCCGATGGATGTTCTTTATGGCGGAGTGGTTCCGACCTTACAATTTATCGTTTGCGTTTTGCGTCGTCGCCAAATTGGAGTTGAATTAAGGGCTATTGTCGTTTAAAAGTGCAGATTCAGTTCTATGCATATTCATTTATTAAATAACATTAAATAACTATTATTAATGTTCGTGTGCTTTTGAATATTTTTTCTATATCTCTTCCATATTTTTCCTGTATGGTGTTTTCTGTGTTTTTATATAAATTATATCATTTGAAGAAACATATCGAACTATAAACTTATTTTATTTTAAAAGGTAGTTTCCTTGTTTTTTTTTTAATTTATTATTAATTTTTTTTATATAATGAGAAAAATGTATTGATTCAGAGTCTGAAAAGAAAATTATTATAGTTTAAAAAAAACCAGAAAAAGATGAATTAATTTCTATTGAAAGCTATGTGAGGTACAGATGATTGGTTTTATTTATTGCTGTATGGTCATTTTTGTGCATATTTTAGGCTAATTAAACCAGCTACCTGGACTACCTGGTGGGAGTTTTCCCATCTAACAAGACAAAATGCTGAGCATCGCAAACGCCATCGAGTCTCCTCGTTTTTGAAACTGTGTCAACAACAAAGCCGCCAGTGAATTGAACCTCCGCCCTAATGCTCACCAGTGGCGCACTTTGCCACGAGTTGGGCTCCAGTTTTTATTTCAAAGCCCAAATTATTGCCAGTTGCATTGCGAAAACTTCATATCATAATTGGGAGAAGGCTTTAGTAATCATTTAATAGAAAATTTAAATTTAATTAATTCTTTTAGTAAAATTTCATTAGCAAAATTATTGAATTTTAAAACGAGATTTACTTTATTATTAAAATGTATAGCTTTTTAAATATGAAATGTATAAATTTGTTCATATTCACTAATTATAATTGATTTATTTGAGTGCATTTCATACTAAAATTTTAATTTAATTTGAAATGTATTCAATAAATGAATTATCATTCAGAAGAACCAACATAATGTTTCATATACACTAATTATATGAAACATTATGTTGGTTCTTCTGAATGATAAATATATATGAGACTGGGAATAAGTATTGATCAATGCAGTTGTTTACTAGTATACGAATAAGCGATGAACATTTTCATTTTAATGTCTTTAGTACAAGTTGGGAAGTTTCTCTCACTTTATTTTGAGTTCAGTATTTTACCGGAATGCGTATTGGGGATGCAAAAGTCTCGTAAACAACTTCGAAGGCTGCCGGAATTCCTCCTTCTAGATAATGAAGTTGACCGGACTAAGAACGACTTCGCGGATTGTTGTTGTTGTTTTCACCGGGAAAGAAAATTTGTGGAAATTCTTAGGGAAAACATTCTACCTTCTTCATTTCAAAATGTTTTCTCTTCCGTATTGAAAGCAGCCCTTTAGTAAAGTTTTCACTGTAAATAATTTTTGTTGTGTAAATATTTCATTAAAATTAAAATTTCTAAATCGAAAGGAGTATTAAATATTTCCATGTACATTTCATCTTAAGCGATTGTAAAATATATGTATATAAATATCTGTGTTTTTTATAACAACGATATTATTTATTTTATTTATTTATTATTTTTTTGAAAAGTATTAATTGTTACTATATTTTAAATATATTTTAATGTTTACTATTATAGTTAAAAAAGATCTTAACATTTATTTTCTTAAAAATCATTTTGTAGAGGTTCCATTTTAACATGGTTGTAATTTATATTTTAGTATGGATTAATATGATTTTTAAAATTAAAATCTAAATTAAAAGATATGTCTATTCTTTTTTTCAAAATATGTAAAAAAAATAATTGATATATTTTAATCCACCTAAAAACAAAAAAAATAAAACGTTTTCTTTTTATATATAATATTATAATTTTATAGTTTAAAATAGGAAATGGTAGTTATTGCAATACGTAATATTTTCTGTTAAAAAAAAAAAGGGAAATTTTAATTAAAAGGGATTATTACAGGGATAGAAGGAATAGCAGTTTTCTTGGGAATTTCAGGGATTTTTATAAAGAGATATTTCATTTTAACTTGTTACTTGATGATCAATTAACCAATGACCATTTTAAGTATTAATTGTCACTCGAGGACCAATTAACCAATGACCATTTTAAGTATTAATTGTCACTCGAGGACCAATTAACCAATGACCATTATTAATTGTCATTTGAGGACCAATTAACCAAAGACCATTATTAATTGTCATTTGATGACCAATTAACCAATGACCATTATTCGTCACCTCGATGACCAATTAACCAATGACCATTATTAATTGCCATTTGATGACCAATTAACCAATGACCATTATTAATTGTCATTTAATGATCAATTAACCAATAGCCATTATTAATTTTCATTTGATGGCCAATTAACCAATGACCATTTTAACTTGGTATTGATTGTCACTTGATCATTTGTCACATTATTGTCATTTGATCATTTGTCACTTGAGCATTTGTCACATTATTAATTGCCATTTGATGACCAATTAGCCAATGACCATTTTAATGACCATCAATATTTTATCTTAAATTTAATTTAGGTGTATTTTTTATAGAGATATTTAAATAATTTTCATTAAAATACTTTTTAAAATCAATAAATCATATCTCTACATTGAAACTCACTTTCACATTTATTACGTATGGAAATATCTCTTTATAAAATCCACAAGAAAACTGCTATACATCTTTTTCAATCAGCATTTTTACAAGTCGCTTTATCTTCTCAAAAATTAGGCTACTGTCATTTCCTTTCGAATCCTTAATGACTTAAGAAGCAGGATTGCGGCCAACAAAAGATTCTATAATGCGCTAACATCTTCCATTCCAGATGAAAACGGGGCAAAAACGGCTCCACGTCGTAATTAAAAGAAAAAAGCGTGACACGTGACGTAATATCCCCAATGTCTCAATGAACTCCTCCCTATTTTCCCTAATGAATATAGTCGTTACCCGGGCACAACTCTCTCCATCCAGATCAATATATTTTAATCAACGAAAATCAATTAAGGGAAGAGATAGTTTTTAGAATAAATAAATAATAAAAAAGTTGCTTTTGCGCCAATTTATTTGTCTCTCTCTTTCTCTATTCAGTTTTTCCCCTTTTTTTCTCCCCTCCCTCCCTTCTTCGTCGTCTAATCTGGCTTTTATAACAGACTGTCCGGATGTATGAAGGGGAAAAAGTAAAAAAGAGGAAAAAACGTAATCAAAAACAGATTAATTAACCGTAATTCTTCGCCATTCATTAAATTGGAACAAAGGCGAAGGACTCCCGATCCAGTAAATTAAAAGTTTTTAGAACAACGTTCTTTTTTATTCATGTTTTTCATTTTTTCCTGACTTCCCTAGAAATGGAGTGTGGAGTAGGTAGGTAGGAGAGGGGACGATTAAAATGCTTTTGTTTTATAGAATGTGTTCGGTGTACTTTGTGGTGGTAGCTTTTATTATTTTCTGAGTTTTTTTTTTTTCTTTCTTTCTTTTTATTAAATAGCTTGTCAGATTCTTTTGCCTAGCCCATCATTTTCAAGCTGTTTCTGATACTTGATTGAATTAATGGAAGGTCAATTTTTATTTTATTAAATAAAACTTGAATATAAGAATACCATAAATATTTTTTTTTGTGTTTTTAAAATTAAATGTCTATCTCCGAGTGTAGTAATTCATTATATTATTAAAAAATATTGTTTAAATAATTAAATTATTGTAAATTATTATTTAAAAATATTAATGTGAATATTTAAAATTATTATAAATTTGAAATATTAGGGACATACGGAATTGCTTTTCGTACATTTATTCTTCATAGAATATTCGTATAAAGCGTATAATAGAACAATGGAGATTTAAAAAAAAAAAAAAAATATTTTGTTTAGATATACAACTTTCATTTTTTTCTCCTTATATTATATCCATTTTCTATGTAAAAACATAACACATTGTAGGATTTGATTCATTTGCATGTCTATTTCTATTCGCTACTATATAACTAACGTTAAATTCGTTGACATATAAGCTAGTGAAAGCTTGTATTTTTAGATATTTTAAAAATAATATATCCCCAAAATGCATTATACTAATAAAGTTTTCTAAATATTTTTGTTTGTTTGTGTCATTAAAATTTACAATTGTCTTCAAAATAGTAGTAGAAAAATGTAATCAATTAACAGAAGTATGCGAAAGACTTTCCCGAAGATGTATAGAAAATTCACCATGTCTCTTGCCAAGATCAAGTTACAGCGGAGCTATTCATATCTTACTGCCGTGAAATAAAACTGTTCAATAAATATAAATTTAAAAAGAAAAAAATAGCATTTATCATAACTCATCAATAACTAGTTTAATGCCATTAATAAGAAAAAATAGATAAATACATAAAAATACCAAGTATAATATGTGAAAATATTAATTAATCAAATAATCATTTATGTAATGCGTAAAAAACAATTTCCTTACAATTTTTCATTTTTATTCATCTCTTTGTACCTTAAGAATATATCTTTGTACTTTTGTACCTTAAGAATATATCTTTGTTCTTTAGTACCTTAAGTATATCTCTTTGTACCTTACACTCATAAATATATAAAAAATGGTTAATAAATATGTTTCCTATGATAAGATAGAAACATGGACTTCAAAATTAATTAATTACAATTTACTGGATGTTACAAGAATCGTATCGATTCGAACAAATTAGGGACTTATGAGAAAGGGTTTTACCCTCTATTTCCAATCAAAACATTCTCTAGAACGAATCCCCGATTCGCTGAAAAAGGGGTCGATTTTTCCCAATCTGAATGTATCAGATACGAGTTCTGGAGAGGGTCTTTCTGGGGAACAAATCGATTCCGGCCACCCCCTCTTATCTCGTGTATGGCTTCCGCAATAATCTGGAAAATATACCTTCTCTCCCCCTTTTCCTAAACCCGCACCCCACCCCCGCCTGTTCTTTATCCTTTCAGGAGGACGTCCAATCTCTCATGTAAACATGGCCGCTCCATTATGCAGCCACTGCGCAAACCTCTTTTTGTGTGTGTGCCGGATCTTCCCGGACAGTCCTTTTGCCGGAACCGCCTTTTAATCTGTTGGTTCTAGGGATCAGAACTCGAGGGGGGTGATATATAAAGGCAAATTTTCCAGTGCCTTGTTCTTTATCTTTCTTGGATGGGGACGACATGGATGTTCTTGTTTTGCCATTAATCAAGATTAAGGATCCACTTAAATAATAAAGGATTTGGTTATGAGCTAGTTTGGTGGAATGTTTTGCAAACATTTTAAGATCTTCTTTTTTATATTATGGATATGATGGAGTTTCTTTTGAATATCTTGTGCCAGTGAAAGATCGTCTGGCAGGGGGGGGTAATGTTTCTATTTTTCTTTTATTTCATTCGAAAAATTTTCGGCATTGGATACAGTGAGCTGGTGTTTGAGTTTATTAGGTGGATATTGTTTCAGCTTGTGAAAAGTTAAAAGATTATTTTCGGGATTTTTTTTTTTTTTTTTTTTAAGGTATAGGTTCGTTTATTTAAGTTAAGATGCTGGAGTATTTTTAGGTGATTGTTTTTGAAAGAAATATTAAGTGGGGAAATTAATTAAATTTCATTGATGAAATTTGAGAATTTTTTTTTCTAATGGAGAGGAGAGTCTGTTTTTCATTAACTTTGTTGTGCATTGATAATTTGATAAGATTTTTTTTTTTTTTTAATTCTTTTTATCTTTGACTGCAGTTTCTGGTTATTTTATATTTGTTTTTCTTGTGAAAAAAAGTGACTTTCTAGTGAAGTTTTAATTATTTTAATATAAAACTTGTATTTATAAAAACCGTTAGAACTTCTCGAATTAACTAATCTTTCTTTCCCATAAGACAAACTTTTATACCCTTATACAAACTTTTTATTGCCATTTTGTTGTTATTTTTCTTCATTGTCAAATTATGTTGTTGTGTTGTTTCTTATCCCACTTAGACATCTATACCAAGCCCATGAATCCGTATGGAGTCATGGATGGATGGAGGGGAAAGGGGGTAGCTTCTGTTGTGATGGAGCACCCTTAGATAGCAGTCTGACTTGACTCCGTGATTTTCTACAGTCATATAAGACCCGGACCTACGGCTTAAAATGGATTCGAACCACTATAAACATGCATGACACTGCCGGGACTCGAACCCGAAACCTGTGGTACACACTCGACCATTCAGGCCCTTGTCTATACTAGATATTGCATTGTTTAGTTACGTAGGCTTGAAAAGGACAAATGCGATATTTAATGACATTTTAAAGCCAATAGATTAAAAAATAAGATTCACAATTTAATTAGATTAGCATTTACTATGTAGTTTCACAACACTGTAATCATTGAATAATAATATATATGAATTTTTTTTCCCTGATTTTTTTGGTTTATTTTGAATTTTTTTTTTTTTTTTTTTTAACCGAGATAATGTCATAAATAATGTATTGCAAACACCGAAAATTTAAATATATATATATATATATCTTACAAATTATTACGAGTTTCATTCCACTTTACCATAAACATTTTTATCCATTAAAGAGCCGAAAATTCCACAGTAAACAAACACAAAAAGGAATTAGATATAGAAAAAGTAGAAAATAACAATAAAAAAAAAGAAAGACCACACTCCATTAGCGTGCATGTTAAATTGCACTGGAAAGAAGAGTCCTGGTAATCGCGTTAGGTCCAGTCCCTCGAGTGCGCCTCTAAAGTCCGCCTCAAATGAAATTACGCATAATTCCCTTTCCTTGCTGTTGCCCCGATTTTTATGTTTGCCTGGGTGCCATGTTGAGAGCCTTCTATTGTTTACTGCCAGATCCATAATGCTATGTATAGACCTTAATGGAATGGAAGACGGTGGAATTTATAGAAATAACGAATTAATCTTTGGTCTTAAAAAGGATTACTTCTGCAATCGTTCTTCAAAAATCTCTGCTTACATAATATCATTTGACGGTTAAATTGACAAATTCGGTACTTCGGCAACATTGATTTGAAGGAAAATCTGTTGCTTCTAAATTCTCTTCTGCTGCACCATGTCCACTCGGGTCCTGTTGCCCGAGTGGCTAGCGCTCTGGTGCTCGGTACCATAGGTTTCGGGTTCGAGTCCCGACGGTGCCATGGATGTTTGTAGTGGTTCGAATCCATTTTAAACTGTAGGTCCCGGTCTGTGTAGCCTAAAGTGTATACAAGATGACCGTAAAGCAACAAACCAAACCAATCTGCACCATAATTTCTGAAGACATTGCCCACCTTCAACTTCACTCGTTTGATTTGTCTCTTGTTAAAGTTCACCAATTTAAACATTTATTATTGAGATATTATTATCTTAAACCATTTATTAAGATATTATAATCTTCGACATCATCTGATCATTTATTATTAAGATAGTAACATTATTATTTAACATTTTAACAAAAACATTTACTTATTAAGATATTATTATCTTCGACATCATCTGATCGAAAACTTTTTTTATTTAATCTTTGTAATATTATGTCCATTATTTTGATTTTGATTTTTTTTTTTTTTTAATGATGTCAAGTTATTAAATTAATTGGCTTGAATCGCTCTTAAAATTCCAGGAGGGAAGTCTCTTGGAAATTTTAAGGGTTTACTATGAAAATAATGATAAAATAGATTATTGTTGGTATTGTGTATTTCATAGTTATAGTACTTGGATATAGCATAACTTAGAAGTCCGTAAAACTATGGGTAACTGACGATTTATGGCCTTCTAAGAGAATAATTTTTTTTGTTTTTACATACCTCTTCGCAGGAGATTAAAGACCACTGCCCTTTTATCAGATTTCTTTATCGTTATTTTTAACCTTATTATTATTTTTAACTCTTTATTATTATTTTTAACCTGACAACATAAAACTTACCAAATAATAAGTTTTATTAAAACAGTTAGCGAATTAAAGGAAAAGCAATATTTGTGTATTTAATAGAAATATTTGTTCTAAATATGAAAGCGTCCTTTAATATTTAGAACAAATAGATGAGAAAGGCGGGCTGTCACAGCTATTTAGTAATTTTGTAAGTAGTGTTGTTATTGCATATCGGCTGAAATATCTCACGTAAAGAAAATAACTTGATTATTAATGCTTTGTTTCTGTTATTTTTAAAAATGTCATTTAGTGTGAGAGAAAGGCGGACTGTTACAATTAGCTTAGTAATTTTGAAATTAATGCAGTCATTGCATATCATCAGAGCTGTCGTATCAATTAGTGCTAATATTAGATGTTATTACATATCAACATAAAATTACTTTAAAAAAAAAAAGGTTTTATTAAAACAATTAGCGAAATAAAGGAAACGCAATGATATTTGTGCATTGAATAGAAACATTTGCTCTAAATATGAAAGTGTCCTTTAATATTAAATTCGGTTTTTCACTCATATTAAAGCGGGCTGTTACAGTTAGTTTATTAACTTTGAAATTAGTGCTGTCATTACATATCATCAGCTGAAATAATCACGTTACGAAAATAATTTGATTATTGATGCTTTGATTCTATTATTTTTAAGGAAATCTGATCTTCTATAAATTGTTCTTACTTTTGTCTATTTTCATATATTAAGAATAAAAATCTAACTCTTTCTTAGCTTTAATTAACAGAAACTGTACGTATTCATCCCAAAAATCATATCTGAATTATTCATTTTTCGTCATAAGTGCATTTTGTTCATCAGCAGACCCCAGCTACTGCAAAAGCTAAACCCGTTCCACGAGTGAATTTTCCCTCAATGGCCAAAACAGATAGCAACACACAAAAACAGAAAGAACTTTTCATAAGTCGTTCAAAATCTCTTGACAAATTACATTTTAAAGCTAAAGACTTTGTGCTTCATAAGAAAAAAAATTTTCCAAAACCACCAGATAAAACCAGATAGTTTTACACTTTGACTGTCTCTTACTACTTTTTAATCCATTTTAACCTGTTTAGAAAACAATTTTATTGCTATATTCATGATTTTCCTTCGATCTTGAAATTGAATTTTTAGTATTTTAACCATTTCTATATTGTCTTGTGTTTACCTTTTATACCTATGACAATTATTTACTTTTAATATCATCAGCATTTTAAAAAGAAACACCTTTGTTTGGCACAGCATAGCCAAATTTGGCTCTCGTGCCATTAAACCCCAACCAACCTCATAAGTGCAAGTTTTTAACTCACCTTTCAGCAACGTCATTTTGAACGAACAATGTTATTGTGCGATTCACTTCTGTTTCGGTTGATTTTCCACGAAGGTTCAGAAAGTATTGACTCGTCGACGAACAAAAGATCCGGCAGTTGATATCCCATTTAATTCTTACGCTTTTAAAACAAACGGTTCGTCTATTCACTGCTCTCGGAAATGAGGAAGAACAATTTGTAACTGGACTCCTCGCGGGCGAAGGGATTGGCTTCATTCAAGTTGCCATTGTCTCACTCTTACTGTTCGGTATTTCTTCCTCATTTGGCCAAGAGTGGGATAACTCGCCCGTGCATAAGCTGACAATAAAAATTACTAAATTAAAAGTTTTATTAAAACAATTAGCTAAATATCAATATGATACGAAACACAATATTTGTGCTTTAATAGAAACATTTGCTCTAAATATGAAAGTGACCTTTTAGTATGTGAGAAATGCGGGCTGTTACAGTTAGTTTAGTAATTTTAAAATTAGTGATATCATTGCATATCATCAGCTGAAATATGTCACGTAAAGAAAATAATTTGATTATTAATGTTTTGATTCTATTATTTTTAAAAATGTCCTTCAATATGAAAGAACGAACTGTTACAGCGTAGTAATTTTGAAATTAGTGCTATCATTGCATATCATCAGAAGAAATATGTTATATAAAGAAAATAATTTAATTATTGACGCTTCGATGCTATTATTTTTAAGCAGATCTAATCTTCTATACAGTGTTCTTATTTTTTGTCTGTTTTCATGTATTAAAAATAATCTGTCTTAATATTAATTAACAGAAACTGTACGTATTCATCCCAACAATCATATCTGAATTATTCATTTTCCCCATAAGTGCAAGTTTTTAAGTTACCTTTCAGCAACGTCATTTTGAACGAACAATGTTCTGCTATTCACTTCTGTTTCATTTTCCACGAAGGTTCAGAAAGTATTGACTCGTCGACGAACAAAAGATCCGGCAGTTGATATCCCATTTAATTCTTACGCTTTTTAAAACAAACGGTTCGTCTATTCACTGCACTCGGAAATGAGGAGGAACAATTTGAAACAGGACTCCTTGCGGGCGAAGGGAATGGCTTCCATTCAAGTTGCCATTGTCTCACTCTTACTGTTCGGTAATTCTTCCTCATTTGGGCAAGAATGGGATAACTCGCACGTGCATGTTATGCATATTGGATAAATTGATTTTTATTCGAAAAATCTTTATATTGGAATGATTTGTAAATTAGTTGAAGTCATATTTTTCTTGAAGCATCACATTTTGAGATTTACTCCAAGACCATTTGCTCCAAGGCAAATGATAGGAAATCCATGGAATTGAGTTATTTCTCGCTTAAATAGCTGCTATCTCGAGTAATGCTTTTTGTGGTATAAGGTGCCATGTATGTGGGGAGTGAAATATTCAATTAGTTCCGCTATTAAAAATATGATAATTTTAAATGTAAAACAATAATTATTTTATTAGTCATAGAAAAATAATAATCATCATTGTGATAAAGTAAACTTTAAAACACGACAGAACTTCAAAAAAAAAAAAAAAAAAAAAAAAAAGCATAGCATCTATCATTTTGTATTCATTTTATCAAATTGTCCTTACCTAATAAGTATTTTTTTTTATCAAGTAATTACTTTATTGGGGCCTGGTGGCTGAGTGACTGGCGCTCGGTGGCACAAGTTTCGGGTTCGAGGCCCGGCGATGCCTTGAATATTTATAATGGTTCAGAATCCACTTTAAACCGTAGGTCCTCGTCTAGCATGACTCTAGAGCATTGGGCCTACCCCGTAAAAAAAAAAACATCTCCTGTCTCGAAATCTGCCCATAGGCAGGCGGCCTTGGTCCACCATGGGGCTGTTGCGCCACTGATGATTATAAATTATTTTATTACCACTATAATATTTCTATAATCTCTATAGCCTATCTTTATTACCACTCTTTTTTCATATTTATTTTTATGTATTTGCATGTTCCGTATCACTGCAATATGGTAAAACTATTTATATATGCCATTTATTCATGAAAAATAACTATAAATAACAAAAGAGGTATTTTAATTATTTATGAAGAATTTTATTTGAGAAAATGTATCTGTTTTAAATAGTCTTCACCCATTAGAATGTCAATATTTGTATTAGTAAGCCCTGGAGCAATTTTGTACTTATTTGTTATTCCTTATGTTTATTTTTAGTCTAGATATACTTGTTTTGTAAAATTCCTATTTAATTTAAAATTACCTGTACCAAAATCCTTTTTTTGATACAGAATAAAATTTTATTTTTTTTCCTATTTATTATTATTTTTTCTTATATTTATTTTATTCAGGATATTTTTTTGATGAAAAAAAAAAATTTTTTTTTTTTTTGTATGTTTTTCGTGAAATTCACGTAAGTCGCCGGGAATTTCATTCCCCGTTGTTGGCAGATATGGTAGTTATTTTCCCACCTTTATTTATTAAATTTCAATCGTAATAAGAATGAATTTAAATTCATGGTATGTGGTATAAAAATATGCCGATTCCCTAATATCATCCTAGTATAACCGTAACATCATAAAAAATATATATCATTCAAATACCTTATAAAACAGGCATACCTTGAAAAATATATCTTATAAAAGAGAATAACAAAAACAAACATTGAATTACAGATAAAATTAATTAATTTCCACATTTAATACTTATATATTATGTTCATAGAAGTTATACACTGACTACCAATAAGTATTTGGACACCTATGCAAATGACGATATCTGCGGTCCTGAGGTACGTCACGGACTCCGCCGGTATATATCGTGTAGAAAACAGCATCGGCATTAGTCGCATGCAAGATGCCGCGCAGTTCGGAGCTCTCTGATCTCGAGAAAGGTATAATTATCGGGTATCACAAATGTGGCCGATCCTTAAGGGACATATCTAGCGATCTGAAGTACCCAAAATCGACAGTGATCTATGTGATTAAGAAGTGGAAGGTGAGCGGTGATTGTCGGAATGTGCCCCGAGTCGGCAGACCAACGAAACTGGGAGATAGAGACCGACGAGTGCTCACCAGAGAAATTCGGAAGAATCGCACCCAACCGATGGCCCTCATCCGTGAGGAGTTTCAACAGGCATCCGGGAGTATTGTTTCAATGAATACCATCCGTAAGGAAGCACATCTGCATGGTTTTCATCGTCGTGCTGCTGCCCATAAGCCTTTAATCACAAAGTCCAACCGCGCTGCTCGGTTAATGTGGTGCAAAGCACATCGAAATTGATTGTAGATCAGTGGAAACGGATTCTTTGGAGTGACGAATCAAGGTTCACCCTATACAGTTCGGAATGGCAGGGTCTGGGTCTGGCGTCTGCCTGGAGAACGTCTCCTGCCAGAATGCATTGTACCAACAGTCAAGTTCGGCGGAGGTGGAATTATGGTCTGGGGGTGTTTCTCCTGGTATGGACTGGGACCCTTGGTCCCCATTCATAGTAAGCTCAACGCCGATGCCTACTGCACTATTTTGGATGACAGTGTGCTTCCTACGTTGTGGTAGTTTTACGGGTTGGACTCCTGTTACTTTCAGGACGACAATGCCAGTTGTCATGTTTCGACGTTAACCAAAGCTTGGTATGGTGCCAATGGAGTTCATCGAAATGGACTGGCTTGCCCAGAGCCCAGATCTCAACCATATCGAGAACCTCTGGGACGCATTGCATCGCCGTATTCAGGGGTGCACTACCCGTCCAAAATCGGTGAAGGAAAATGTCCTCCAAGCCGAGTGGGAGAAAATACCACTAGCTGTCATACAAAGACTTGTGGAAAGTATGCCCCGGAGGGTTCACGCTGTAATTGCCTCTCGTGGAGGCTCTACCAACTATTGATTTTGCATAAAGTTCGTTTTTCTTTTCTATCACAGGTGTCCAAATACTTATTGGTAGTTAGTGTATGATTATTGAATGTTATTATAGAAAATAATACTTACTATATTTAATAAGAATATTAATGGTTTTCTCAGCAAGATCGAATGTGGGAGAAACTTATTCCAAATTTTACTTTGTAGTTGATGGTGAAACTATTGGTAACATACTGCAATAAAATAACAATTCGATATTGTCCATTCCTTAACCGAGAAAACTCGAACTGGTAAAAGAGCTAACAAACCACAAACGAAATAAATCGGTCGAAGAACCCACCATCATAGACCAAGCAAAATATTCCGAGAAGTACTATTATTTAGAGGTGTGCAAGGAAAAAAAAATAATTAACCATAACACCTTAAAAATATACATATTATACAAATACCTTATAAATGAGACATACCTTGAAAAGAGATACCTTATAAAAGAAAACATTGATTTACAGAAAAAGACATTAATTTTCACTTTTAATACTTATGTGTTATGTTCACACAAGTTATATGATTATTAAACTTAAACCAGGGGAAACTTATTCCAGATTTTGCTTTGTTTGTAGTTGATTATGAAACTATTGGCAACATACCGCAATACAATAACAATCCGATACTGTCCATTCTTTAACCGAAGGGTAAAAGACTTAACAAACCACAAACAGAATAAAGAACCAACCAACCATCATGGACCAAGCAAAATATTCCTTAGGAACCACACAAATTAGCCAGGTCGGAATATCCTGGAAAGCTTTGCATTGAGATTTGTCCTGATCCCTGCATCGGATCCTTCTACTATTTCCTTTGTGAGATTCTCCATTGTGTTGGAGGACGACTTGCGCCACTCTATCTTGGAGTTGTCGTCTTTCGAGTGGGGCGCTTTGTCTCCAGACAAAAGGGTCTTTGTCCCCTCACAAAGAGACCGGTGGGGGAGGGAGGAGGGGTGTTTGCCTTGCGGTCTCTGCTGCCCCGCCGGAATCAGACTTCTGTGTCAATATTTACATGAATGTGTTTCCCTTTATAACCATCTATTCCTGGAGTCGTGTTGGGGTTTTGCTTTGCCTTACCCTTCTGTGGCCCTTGAGAATTACTGCATGCTTGTTATGCTCAATAACACAGAACACGATTCTTGCTTTTGACTCTTCTTTATCTTCTTTGAGCATCTTTTCTATTGTATCGAGCCTGGTTATCTGCTTGTCTATTTTTCTTCCAATTTAAGCTCTGTTTTTTCTGTCTATCTCTCTCGGTATAATATAAAGTGATTTTGCTTTAGTTCTCTTACATGCATGCTTCCGCATATTCTTTTTGTCCATTCTTCACCAGTTCTGGAGCCTTTTTTGTTTAATTGGAAGAAGTATTTGTTTGTCAATAATTTTTCTGGAAAAAAGAAGTAATTTAGTTGCATTTAGATTACATGGAGGATGATGGCAGAGTGACTATGGCTCTCGCGCTCAGTGCTACATGTACAGCTCTGGCCTTTTGGTACCACAGATTCAAATCCTGCAGTGGCATGGATATTTGTTAGTGGTTCGGTTTCGGTGGTTCACTTTAAACTGTAGATCCCGGTCTGTTTTATCCCTCATGTGCACAAGATGACCGTAGAGCGACAAATCAAACTATTGTCACATGTTTCGATTCAAATCCCGTCGGTGCCATTGATGTTTGTAGTGGTTCGAATCCTCTTTAAACCGTAGGTTGCGGACTAGTTCGGTTGTAGAGTGTTGGACATAGGGCTGATAACCCTACCCAATAGAAGAAAACATCTTCCGTCTAGAAATCTGCCTGTAGGCAGACGGCTTTGGCCCGCCATGGGGCTGTTGTGCCAAATGATGATAATTTAAATTGTATAAATGTGATGGTCGCATTAGTAATTGGCAAATAATAACTTGTGCAGGTAAAATGTAATCTGATATGGAATTCGTTGAGTGTCTGAACAAATGCCTTAAGTTACTGGATTTAAAATAATAATTAAAAGAAAAGTTGAACTGAGGAAAACATATTTTATTTAAATCAATCGTTAAAATAGTATACAAAGTTAAAGAAAAACGACAGCAATGCTTTATTTGTGTTATAGCTTTGCATATCGTTTTTAAAGATGTTTACTGTCTTTTTATTAGCATGTTGCATCAGCAACGGTTTCATTGCAACATTCTTCTCAACTGACGAACCAGTTCACTTCCATAAAGGTATATCGACGAGAGAAATTATATTCCATGTAAGAACATCCATTGAAGACATCCACAAAGAACTCGGGGAAAAAGGAATCGGCCCTTAAAAAGGAATTATCTGCCTTTCTTCCTACACAGATTCATCTCAGTCTCGAGTTACGACGGTCATTTTTATATTATTTTGCTTCCATCGCAGACATGACCGATGTCCGAAGAGGGGGAGAGGCATATAATCCCTGCCCCTCCGCCCCCCGCATGCCAGGGAGATGAATGGCGGCCCCATGTCACCCTGGAATCATTATTCATTCGGGTGTTGTTCGCCCCACCCCCGCTCGCTCCTCTGGAGTGGACATTTTTCGCCGGCCAACATCGATGGTGCATTAAAACGGATTGAATGGGCGATATGTCACGGGGGTGGATGTGATGACCGGTAGGGATCGTGGCCTTTTTCCTTTCGATGGAACAGAACTAAAAAAAAACAGTCCCTCTTTCGAACGGTAGGGCCTACTGTGAACTATAGCCAAGCTTGTTGGTCGCGTTCGTACCGTATAATGGTTACTTTTGCTCAAGTCCGTCTGAATGGTCTAGAACTTGGATGTCATCGCAGTATTCGTTTATTACAATGTTGATAGTACTTCAGATATTTATAATAACAAAATGTCTTAGTGATAAGAGAACTTAAGAATTTTCACACACACAAAAGGCATATGCTGATGTTTTTGATATTAGGTATATATTTTTATATAAATAATATATATATATTTATGACTTTTTAACTGCATCAGGTTATTTAGATCTGTGATCTACATACCTGATGCAGACGATTCACGATACCTACATCTTTGAATCGGGATATTCAATGACTAATATATATTCAACGATTTTGATTATATATATTCAACGATTTTGATGATATATATTCAATGATTCTGATATATTCAATGATTCTGATGATATATATTCAATGATTCTGATTGATGATGATATATTCAATGACAATGATTCTGATGATATATTCAATGACAATGATTCTGATGATGATATATTCAATGGCAATGATATATTCTGATGATGATATATTCGATGACATTGATTCTGATGATATATTCAGTGATAATGATTCTGATGACAGGTGTTCAATGACGCATATATTAGGCTTGCTATTTCGTCCAAAACAGAATAAAATTATTTATAGCTATTTTTTATGGATTTATTTTTAACCATTAATCAGGCAACTTTAGTACACATAGTCTGGCTGTTATTTTCATTGAAATCAAATACATTACCGTATAGAATCTAATCATTCGTCGTATATCATAACAGTAAAATCTGCGATATCACCTCCAACGCTACATTCTCATTTTCAATTATATTATGGCAAATTACGAGAATTTCAGAATCTTGCATTGAGTAACGTAAGAAATTGTTGTAAAAACAAGCTATTTTACTCCCAAGTTAAAGTGCGGCGTAATGGCCATTTGATTAATGCTCTGGTCTATGGTGCTTCAGGATCGAATCCTGGCTATGGTATAGATGTTTTGTTAGTGGTTCGGAATCCACATTAAACTATTAAGTCCCGGTCTAATTAGCCTAAAGTGCACAAAAAAGACCGTAAAGCGACAAACCAAACCTCCAGTAGGTTTCATCTAGTTGCTTATGCTGTAGCCATTACTTAGAATAGCGAATATACCTGATGGAGATTCTAACAGGGACACTCCTCATCGTAGTTGGAATTTTGTACGGGTTTTTCCTAATACAACATGGAGATTAATAGACATGATATCTTCTTAGCAGAGTTTATTGCCTAAAGTGTTCAAAAATGACCGTGGAACGACAAGCCAAGCCAAATCAAACCCAAGTTAAAGCAATAGACGTAATATTTATAGCGGTTAAAGGATTAAAAACATTTTAAATATAAACAATATATCTTATTTTGATAGCTTGAAATACGTACATTAGCAATTAAAAATGATAATATACGCAAAATGAATTTTTTATATAAATGTATTGTTTGTTTGAAATTGCTATTGTTTGCATTCGAAAATTTATGTATGTATTACTATAACAAATATTATAATCAAAGAATCTATATCGAATAAATATAAGTAATGGAATATTGATCTGTATTAAAAGTTTTGGTTAAACTGTCGTTTTACATAATAAAAGATAAAATTTATCACATATGCTTGCTTAATTTAAAAAAGTATAGACATAAAGAAACGTAACTGATGTGATATGCATCGCTTCCCCCCTTACACCTGAGGAATTGATGCGATCTTCTTCAGCATTTTCTCTCCTTTTTCAATTTCGATGAAAATACAATACATTTTTATCGGGATAAATTTTTCTCATGAAATAAACAGAGCTTGCGTGGAAAAGATAGCGCGATTTCAAATTCAATCGAAAATTTGAATCCAAGGGATATGCAAGAGTTCCGCGGATGACAAATATCAAAAGATGGATTCCTTATAAAGATGAGACAAGCACTCGATATCTTCGTGGAATTGAAATGGAGAAACCTTCTTCCACACTCTTCTTTTTGGTGCATGCGTCAAATTTCATCCTTTTTTTTTTTTTTTTCTACTTGGGATTGTGTCTCTTATTTATTCCATTTTTTACCATTGTTCTTTTTTCCATTCTGCATTATCATGTTGCAATGAGTGTCCGTGCGGTGTTGTTTCTTTCGCATTCGCACAGTGTTGAAAATAAATTATGCATTTGGAAATGGATTCGTAATCTCTCAGGTTGCCCACGGAAATGTTTTTTGTGGGTTTCCGTTTTGATCGAGTTTTTGTGGATCCAGTTTTTGTGGAGGTTGTAGAATTCGAATATGAATTTCGTAGAGGATTCAAAAGGTTTTTTCCGTCGTTTTCAGTGGCGGATATTGCTTTCATCGCCTCCTTTCGTAACATAAGACTCAAAAGATAATCACATTTCTATTCATGTCACTACTATTTTAAAGGATATAGGTGATTTGGATCTCATCAGTGAAAGACGTTTATGAATTTTGGAATCCATGAAGGATGTTCTTTTAAATTAAAAATCGCTTTTTAATGAAGTCTCTACATATTTCAGTTATTCATCATCACCATCATCATTGGCGCAACAGCCCCATGGTGGGCCAAGGCCGTCTGCCTGCTGGCAGATTTGTAGGAGTTTTTTTTACCGGGTGGGGTTGTCAGTCCAATGATCTACAGCCATATTACACGGTTTAAAGTGGATTGCGAACCACTACAAACATCCATGGCACCGCCGGAATTGGAACCCGAAACCTATGGCACCGAGTGGCAATCACTCGCTACAGGCCCCACAAACAAAATACTACATTCATATTAGTTGTTTCTGAGCCCCCTTAAAAGTCATCGCGGTAGTCTCTGCCCTCCATCTTCAGCATCAAGGAGCCAAGTCGGACTTTTATCTACGGGTGCTCCATCAGAACAGAAGCTGGCCCCCCCCCCTTTCCGTCCTTCCACGATGTCACACGGGTTCTTGGACTTGGTCTAGATGTTACTGTCTACCAAGTGGGATGAGAAACAAACAGAAATATGAGTTCATGTAATATATATCTAAAAATATCTTGATGTATGTTTATTGCATGTTTTTTTTTTCCCTAAAAACTGTAATTAGTTAAATAAATTTTTTTTCTCCTTCCAATTCGATAACACCGTTATTTGTTTAATTGTATTATTTTTTATATCTATATCTAATAAGTGAAAACGTTGAAAAAAAAATTATCAAAGAAGTATCTATAATAATAGATCCTTAAATATAATTGACTTAACATAAATGACGTTTTGCATCAAAATATATTTAAAACTGCCTTTTTTTTTTTTTCTGATATGGCATTTTGATCTTTCATTTACTGCTATACTTTCGATTTTTAAATGCTGTTTGGTTGGTTAGCGTTAAACCCTTCTCTGCTGTGAGCAAGCAGTATTGACTGATGTAACACCCACGCTTCTCTGGACAAGGGCCAGTTAGCTCCCAGCGGTCATTTTGGAAACCCGCCAACCACACCAAAATAAAAGCACAAAAAAAAAAGAGCCCCTCTCCCCACCATTGGTCCATTGCCTCGCCGCAAACTTTCACGCCGCATAAATTTTGATGTTGGGATTAGGATGCCGGTAATAGATGGGACTTCTACATTTATTTTTGCGCCGTAGTGGGCAGTGGCGAGAAAATGCGCCTCAATGTATGTAAAGTGCCGCAATGAATGCCCGTTTTGAGTTATGTTGGCGATATTTTTAGTTTACGAAGCTCATCTCGCTTTCTGATGATATCCCGCATCTTCCTTTTACATGAATAGCATATTCGGTTTCTTTTTATGTGTGTGGCAGGATAGGACGTAGTGCTACTGTAGGGTGATTTTTAATTCTGTATGCTTATGTCAACAAGTGTTGTATTTTTACGTTGTAAAATGTATACATTCTTATCGATTTTTATGGATGTATATAGCAGATAAAAAATATTTATCTTTAAAAAGGGAGAGAGAATTGGAGTATTTTTAAATTGTCTTATTAAAGAAATTATTAAATCCAATTAATTGATTTATTAAAGGAAATATTACAAATTTTCCATATACTACTGGCGAGTGCTTAGATTAGTGTCGGCTGAAAGATTGTTCGAGTTTTTTTTGTTATTTTCTAGTAGTAGAAAATAACGAAATAATAACAACGTAACAATAACAAACAATAAAGTAACAATTAACAACAAATAACAAAATTTTCGAGTAGGTAACTTGACTCTTACAGTCATATGAGACCGGGACCTACGGCTTAAAGTGAATTCCGAACCACTACAAATATCCAAAAGCACCTCCGGGACTCGAACCCGAAACCCTGTGGCACCGTGTGCTAGTCACTCGGCCATTCGAGCTACAAAAATTGCGTCGGTCGGTAGTCGAACCCGGGTTAACTGCTTGGAAAGCAATTATGCTAATCGTTATGCCACCGCCCCCTTGAAATTGAATAAAGCAAATTTATTAATTTTGGGTTTATTTTATTTCTCTCCAAATTCAGTTGCAGACATAATGAATAGTTTAAAAAAATTAATATTTTTTTATACATAGTCAGAAAAAGGGCTCAATTTCGTGGATTTTTATAGCAAAAAATTCCTTATTACCTCAATCTTAAATCATCATTATTTTCGATTACCTTCATCGAGTTTGCCTTAACAATAAAAATCTTAAACTAAAATTTCCTCTTTAAAACTGAACGAATTTCTGCACTTAGTACATCCAATTTCAATTTCACTACATAATCATATCCATACCTTTAAAATACTCGTATGCCAGGAATTCCCGGAACTGAGTGTTCACATTTCAGGATCGGGCATGGCCGACTTGGCAGTCTATTTCATATCATAGAAATTTCGGAACGCATTAGTTCCAGAACATTCCATTTTATTGTCCCTTAGCTTAGGTAAGGGAGAAGCAGCAGTGAATCGAGGAGGAATTTTCCTGCATTTATTGAGCATCATAAAGACGAGGAGATCTCCAGGATTCTGATTTTTCGTCTTTCTGTCAGTCAGTGAGGTGTTAATGAAATTGATCTAGTAGGTGAATTATATTGATTGGTATATAGTGTGTCTTGCACAAAAGTAAATATTGATTTTGTTTTTAACTTTAACTAATTATCAGTAAGTCTTTTAATTGATTAGCAGGGGAATTTTTTACGCTAGGTTTAGTTATTTTTCGTTTTATAATTTAATAAATATATTTAATTTGTCTACATATGTTTGGTACTTTAATTGACTAATTATCAGTAAGTCTTTTCATTGATTAGTATGGGAATTTTTTTTTTACTATCTATTTAGTTATTTTTCGTTTTTGTAATTTAATAAATGTATTTAAATTGTCTATATATGTTTAATCTAATTTTAATGCGGAATTATTTAACCTTTAAGTTAAAATAAATACTAAATCAAAAATCGGCTTTTAGTGAGTAAAATTATTTACGAAATTTCACCATACACATTCCCCACCATTACATTATCCCTTTTTATTTATTTATTTGTTGCATGGTTCTTCCTAATTTACAAATGTTTTAAGATAAATTTCGAAGACAAAATCATAATCAGTTTAATCATATCGTTAAAATTGTTAAAATCATAATCACACAAGTAAAAATGATTAGTAGTATTGTTTATTAAAATCATAATTATACTAGTTTTATTTTCAGCTTTCGTGGTTCCTTACTAAAGTGAAGTTGTATATTAGCTATAGAGCTTTATTAGATTAATTCCTCCACGAATTAACTCAAAATCTTCAGTGCGTATTTCATAAGGAATCAGTATGTTGGAAATATATATAAATATATTTTTGTTAACTCTAAATGTGTTCACATTTTATAGAAATTAGAAACTTCAATTTGCTTAACTTGTTTTTGGTTCGATAGAAATTATAATTTCAATTGAGGCATAAAGTTTATAAATTACAGTATTTTTAAAATTGTTTTTCAATATTTTATTCAGAAACTTATATCCATTAGAGTGGACTCTTTTTATTTTCTTTAGGCCTGTTTCGATCGATTAATCGGCAGTTTCATGAAGGGGGGGCTTCAAATCTCTCCTCTCCTTTTTTCTTCTCCAAGACTGGCCTTTGGATGACTTCCTGAATCGGAATGGGCGGTGGGAGGATAGGGGGTGGTCATCTGTCTCTCTCTCTTCCCCTTCCGATATTTCCTTCCTCACTCACGCTCCCGTGTCAAATTTCCCCCAGATTCTTGACTCTAGAAAGAAAAATATTTTCAGATAAGAATTTGTCTTAGCCGGCATTATATCGATATATAGTATGAACAAGCCATACGTTAAGAAGGTTACTTCAGCTTAGTTGTGACCTAATTTTTATTGGTAATGTGCTAAGATTAGGAATGAACTATATGTTTGAAGATTTAATTTTTATAAAATTTAAATATCTGAATTATTTACTATTATTAATTTTAAAAAAAAAAATATATTCGAGAAACGGTTGCAGTTTTGATGCCGGATAAATTAAAAATACAATTTGTTTGCCATGATGTTTGATTATTCTTTTACCTATTATATCTATTTGAAATTTCTTAAAATTCCATTTATCTAATCGATAAGAAGTTGCTTTTGACCATATCTTGTTTTACTACGGATTTTTCAATATTTCTTCATATATATATATATATATATTATAATGTACTACTTTATCATTATCATTAGTGGACAAAAATCAAAGGAGTGTGTAAGTAGGGGACAAGATCCCCTAGTTCACTATAAGTCGTTCAGATTTTGAAATAAATTAATACAGTTAATTCTGAAAATCATATTTTTTGTACTCTATTAAAATATTGCAAGTGAAATATCTTCTTTTTTTAGCAGATAATTTAGCAAAACTACAATTCAATTTGGTAGATAGTTGAAGTAATTTATTAAATTTTTCGTAAAATAATCTATTTTAATGATATTTTTATGATACTAAATATTTATTGCTTACTATTATTTATTTATATACCCAATGATTTAATAGAAAATAAGTAATTATAATTCTCTTCTACTTTTTCCCCCTCTCAATGTTCATCATCTACTGTAAAGCTTGTTCTACTGCTAAGTGAATAAATGTACAGGAAAGCCAATATTTTGTTGTAATTTCGATTTTGGCCGAGTTGTTCAGATCAAACATGTTTTATTTCGCAAAGAGATGAATTCTTATATGAAGGCTTTTTTATTAATTGAAAAAAATAATCAGTTGCATTTATTATAGTCATAGTTGCGTTCTATAATAAATGGAATTGCTACAATTATTATAGTCATAGTTGCATAAAATTATGTCTGTTTAAATACTTTATTGATGTAAATAGACAATTTTAATTTATATTTTAACTTTTCGTAAGTATTGGTTCTAAAAATCCGTAGAAAAATTAATTGAAATGTTTTTTACATAAAAGTTCTTTCAAATAAAAAAAATTGTGTTGTAATTTAGTTTTTATTTTGTGAATTGTAGTTATAATTTTTTTTAAAAATGAATTTATAAATTTGTAGTTATAATTTTTTATTTATTTATTTATTTATTTATTTATTTATTTTTTTAAGTAAATGTGGCCATATAATATGACATGATCTATAGCTTAAATTGATAGTCATGTAAGTTGATCGCTTTTAACACATAACTTGCTATCCTTTGAAGTTTGTTCATAATTTTTTATGAAATACCATCCATATTACAGATAAATAGACTTACCAGTTAAATTACTAAAGCAATTTAAATGTTATCATTGTAATAATTATTGTAAGTCTTTAATAATTATTATTATATTGGTCTTATTTAAACAATATAAATTTTTGATTTTGTTAAAAATATATCAAAATATATGTTAACTACTGATTTATTTAGTTTGAGTTTTCAATTATCAATCTATCGGGAGTTTGCCAACTATGCTAGAATAATCTGCTCCATTTAAAACGAAATTTATATTAACTACTGTTAATTAACTAACGAAATTTATGTTAACCTAAAAAAAAAATATATGATTTAACTACTGATTGATTTAATTTGGGTTTTCTAATTATCAATTTGTCTTAAAAATGTTAAAATATATTTTTAAGGGATGTTAACTACTTCAATCGAGTTCGCCAACTATGCCAACATAATCTACACAGCATTCAAAACGAAATTTTCGTGTACAGACTTTATTTCTGCGTATTGGAAACAGAGCATTCCTCTGAAAAGAACACCGAAGTTGATTCTTATTCGGTTTCTGTTTTATTTCTTTTTTTTTTTTTTTTTCTTATCCTGTGAATCCAAATTCGTAGTGGAGCGAAACGAATCCCTCTTCTTTGCTGCCAAATAAATAAGACAAAAATGGAAGACAGGGGGTGGGACACAGAGAGGGGGGGTTCTTGTCAGAGAATTCCAGAGAATTTATTTCGAAGTCCTTCATTCCCCCTTCTTTCCACCTTTTCGAACACAAGGATTCGTCGCATTAAAGCCCGGAATTTCTCATTTTATTTTATTTTTCGATTGGTATTTGGATCTCGTGTGTTGATGCCGAGAAATAGTGTGTACTTGGGAAAGCTGCATGCTTTTCTCTGAATTGCAAAGAGAGAAAAAAATGAGTTCTATAATCTATTTTAGGAATTTTAAAATTCAATATTTTATTTTTATTGAATATTTTAAACGCTCTGATAAACGTTATTGAAGTATGAGGATGTATGCCAATTTTTTTTTTATCATGAAAAGGTAAATTTAAGATTTCTATCTTAAGTGTTATGTTTTATACATATATAAATTATACATAAAATTTATAAAAAAAAAATTATAAATTGGTAATTTTATTATTTGTAACTAACAAATTTATTAATTAATGCCATAATTATACAACATTGCATCTCCACAATGTCTATTTAAATAGCGTCATTCTATATGTAAATAAAATAATTATTAATATTAATAAAAAAATTAAAATGTTAAAAAAAAAAATTTATGAAATTATACTTTTATTTTTTATATAATAAATCAAAATTATAAAATGGGAAAACATAAATAATCTTTGTATTAGGATTAGCCATTGCATATGTGAGCTATCGGAGTATCGAGTCTAATTGTTATTTATTATTTTTTATTGTTATTATTTATTATTACTAATTGTATCATCTATTGTTATTTTATTTATCTAATTGTTATTATTTGTTACTAAATATTATCTAATTGTTATTACATTTTTCAATGATTAAAAATCAATCGCTCCCAGTCGCCTGCGACGGAGATCTATTGGACCTGGTGTAGGTTTTCCTTCACCAGGAGGAGTAGTAACAATATATCTACAAATAATAAATTTTATATTCGTGTACATTTATACAACAACGCATTTTTTTCAAGCAAGTCATATAGTACAATATAATACAGTATAACAGCTTAATTTTAATGCACATAATTAAAATAATAGGTATAAAGTCAAAACTTTTTTATAACTATAAAAAAAAAATTGAATTTTATTTTTTTAATTATAATATATATATATAGCTATATATGAACTAAACTATGTCACATATATAATTTGATTACAAAATCCATGTCTTAACTTTTTCTATTCCTTGTAATGTTTCTGAATTAATGGAATGTTTCTGATGATTAACAATGAACGCTTGCTTATTAAAGTTTTGAAAGCTCGTTGGATTGTTGTCAAAATAACTTTTGCAGTTTCATTGGCCATCAACTTCCATTTCATGCGAGTAGTAAGTGAAACGGAATGTGGCCAACCTCAACCATTTGTCTTGTTTTCTGGAGCCGGGTTGCTTTTTTGGAGTTCCTTGGACCGATTAAGCAGGCCTTAACGGTATCGGCAGACGATTTTGGTGAGCGAGGGGAGGGGCTGTTGGCATTCGGCCCATTTGGCATGCAGTGGGGGAGTGCATCCTTTGACCCGGGCCTTCTTTTTTTATTCCTACTGCTACGGATGCTCCATTTGTTTTCCTATCTTTTTCTGCTTCATCTAAGAAGCATTAATGAAGTTTTTCGGTTGTTTGTTACTGAAAATGTTGCAATCTCGAAGATATCTGTTTTACTCTCTTGAAATTGATTTATACACATACTATGGTGTATCGTATGAGAGTGTGTGTTTAAGTTTTAATGCACCTATGTTGTATAAATTTATATATTTTTCTTTGAATGGTAAATTGTTTATTCTGGTAAATCACTGTAATTTTGCATGATTTACAAATAGAGGTCACAAATTTTCTGTCACACATTTGATTAAAATTTGTATTCTTTTTTGTAGGCCAACATCAGATGAAAAGTGACAAAATAGTAGGACCCAACTCTCAATAGTTTTCGAGAAAATCGAGTAAAATTTTCACAATTTTTTTGAAGATCTTTGCTGCCAAAGCGATTTCATGGTGTAGTTTGGTTTGGTTTGTTGCTCTATGGTCGGTTTGTGCACACTTTAGGCTAATTAGATCGGTACCTACAGTTTAACATGAATTGCGAAACACAAACATCCATACCACCTCCAGGATTCGTCCCGAAAGCCTGTGGTACCAAATGCTAGAGCACATTGGAAACATTGTACCTATTGCGCATGCGTATCTATAATACTACACTACTGAGCTATTCCTATGAGCATGCGCGGTAGGAAGAAAAATATCGGACGAAAAAAAAAAAACGTTATGCAAAAACTCTCTAATGTCCACTTTGCTTGTCTTTTCTTTTTCTTACAATACATTCTGTATAAATAATGCAATACATTTAATATGTGTTTTCTATTAGAAATACACACACATATATATTATGTACATATATTTTGAAAAAACGTACTTATATATGAAATTTTTATCGTCGTCGAAGATAGCTTTTCCAAGTGCAATTTTTTTTTTTTTTTTTTTTAACTATGAGGCTAATGCAGCAATTAAATACGGAAAAAATGAGGAAATTTATCTTTCAGATTGCAGGGGAAAACAAAATTTAAAAATTAATTTTCAATGTATCATTTTTAAAAAAAAATTTGTCATTGTTAATTATACAAAATATTTGATTATGCGAAGTTATTGTAAGCGGAAAATGTATTGCAAGAGCCATGTTTATGTGCATAGGAAAAATAAGTTAATCAATTTGCTTTGTGCATTTAGAGCAATTTATAAATGTTGAGTCTAAGCTTTAACAGAGATTTTCATGTACATTTTCCAATTTGCTTTCGTGTCCTCATGCCCCTGGAAACCAACTGTTGCCACTCTTGTTGCACGTTCCCTTCATCTCCAGGATGCCGAGAATCAAGATGGCTTCCTGCGAAGGATCCATCGCTCTCTCGCGTCATGTGACCTGTGTCACCATGACAACTGTCCGCTGGGAAATTACACCGCACGGGGTAGTAAAAGTTTACTCACAGCGCATGTCCGCAAAAGAAACCTTGGTTGTTTATTTTAAAGGGATATATCAGAAGCCGCCGAACTTAGAATTTTAATTTTTTTTTTAAATTATATATTTATTAACAAAAAGGTTTCCTAGTTGATTTTCTTTCAAAGTTTAAATGTTTAATTAGAATACAAAAAAATAAAATAACAAATTTCGGTGAAAGATTTAAGTTTAAAACTATTAGAGATAATCCACTAAGTTTTTAATACTGTAATTATTATTATTATTACTTTTTTTTTTTTTATTTTGCAACTCAATGTTTGGTTTCTTACCCATTTTCATATCTTATTTATAAATAATATACTTACATACTTACTCAGATTTAATAGATTTATTATAATATTTAAAGATTCCTTAAAATTCTTCTAACAATTAATATTAACAATCTCTTTCACAAAATTAATTAGATTTATGGTAGATATAAATCTTAACATTAGCTTCACACTTTAGGTTAATTAGATCGGTACCAACAGTTTAACATGGATTGCGAAACACAAACATCCATACCACCTCCAGGATTCGTCCCGAAAGCCTGTGGTACCAAATGCCAGAGCACATCGGAAACGTTGTACCTATTGCGCATGCGTATCTGTAATACTGCACTACTGAGCTATGTTGAGTTGGTTTCATATATTCGTCTGGTTTCATAAATTGTGCTAGTTTCGTCATATGTGATCCAAATATCCATTTCTCTGTTTCTTTTAGGTACATGATTCTTCCGTTCTTGCTTCATCCATATAACTTCTAAACAGTGAAAAGCCTCAAATAAAATTATTGGGAGGTGCAAAAAAAACCTCAATTTCTGGTTCAAAAAATATTTTTCTAGAGTATTTCATTATTCAATAAAATATACGCAATCTTAATCCATCGGTATTCAAGTTTTTACTCCTGGTAAGATTTTTGCCTTCTAAACTGAGCAACTTACAAATTTAGATTTGTTAGTGATCATCTAAAATGCTCTGGACTGTGAGAAAGACCACAAGAGTCTGCTCTGTTGCCGTCTTTGAAGAATTTAATTTTGGAATTCTTGATTTTATTAAAATTAACAATGCAAACTTTTTAAACACTGTATGTGTTTTATGTTTTGAAATCTTTGAGAATCTACGATTGCATGGATATGGTCCATTTAGAAATTAACACGAGACAGATCAACATCTATCTTACAATGAAAGCATCATGTTTCATCTTACTAGAAGCGACTTGATGACCAATTGACTAGCGCTCTGGGCTTTGGTTCTATAGGCTTCAGGTTCGAATTCTGGCAGTGGCATGGATGTTTGTGAGTGATTCGGAATCCACGTAAAATTGGGGGCCTGATGGCCGAGTGGCTAGCTCTCTGGTACTCGATACCACGGTTTCGGGTTCGAATACCGGCGGTGTCATTAATGTTTTAGTAGTTCGGTAAGCCGTTAGTCCCGGTCTCATATGGCCGTAGAGCGTCACAGAGCCCAAAAGACTTCTTCTCACCCACATCATTCCCAAACTGTGAAGGGGCATCTCAGCTCTGGGCACAGTGATGTGGGTGTGGTTTGATGTGGTGTAGTAGTAATAATCCAAGTTAAACTGTGTGTAGAATACCGTAGAGTGACAAACCAAACCATCTTACTTAGCTCAGTATCAACAAAACACTTTTGTTTGAACTGAAGGCCATATATATATATATATATATATATATATAATGCAGGGAATACTTATTAATTTATTGTTTACTCATAAAAAGTGAAACATGAAGCTGAAATGCAAAATCATTGAATATATCAATTCGGTCTATAACTGGAGAAATACCAGCATTTACTGTCCTAATTCTTTCCTCCTCCGAGCATTAGCATCTCTTCCGTCTCACTGTCGCCATGGCAACGGCGTCGTAACGTTCGCACGTGACCGAAGGGTGTGCGGCCAAATTTTCACTTGATTGTGATGGATGGAAGGGAGTTAAGAAGCAAGGGTGTTCTCCGGGTATGTGCTTCTTTTTTTATTGGATGGCAGGGTGTCATCCTCTGCATCGCTGCATTGATTCATCAGGTGTATTCTTGAAAGAAATTGCTCAGAGAGGGGGAGGGGAATAAAAATTTTGTTGGAGTCAATTTAGCACCTTCGTTTATTATTTTCTTGGATTTTTATTTATAATCTTGGTTTTATTTTTCGACTTTTATACTCAAGAACCAAAACATTATGACCACCCCTACATTTTGCAATGAACTCGCCTGGATGACGTGGAAGGCACGTGATCAGGCGGAAGTGGTTTTAACTGCTGCTGGAGAGTCTGAAGAATCATTCTTTCACTTACTTCTCTGTGTGTGATGGGATGAATGGTCATAATGTTTTGGCTGTTGAGTGTATGTGCCTTCACAATAACAGATTTTGAGCCATGGAGTGAATTTAGATAGATGTACTAAATTCTAAATTAATTAGCTTCTATTCAGTCTACTTTTGGACATGATTGAACGACATTAATAATGCAGTCATATTTTTTTTTTTTTTTTTTAATCTTCTAATGTTATTTTTTTTTAAATCAATCGTCAGTTTTGCTTATTGTTACAGCAGAAAATCGTATTCCTCATTAAAATTCAAATAAACATATTTTTTTTTTAACTTGGAAGAGTTATTGCTCCTATAACTATACTGCAAAATCTCTTATTTCCATGGTTGCCTGATGGACAATTGGTTAGCGCTCTGGCCTTTGGTACCACAGGCTTCAGGTTTGAATCCTGGAGGTAACATGGAGGTTTATTAGGACATATTAGACCGTGATTTGCGGTTTTAAGTGGATTCCAAACTACTACAAACAGCCATGGCACCGCCTGGACTTGAACCCGAAAGCTGTGACGCCAGAGTGCTAGTCACTCGGCCATCAGGCTCAGATACTATATAAGAAAACATATTATTTATTTTCCAATAAGCTATGAAATTTATAGCGACGAAATAAATTATAGTTAAACAACTTTTTAGCGTATTCGTGAATTATTCACTATGAATATGACTTTGCACATTTTAGCTAAAATGTAAAAAAAAAATTATCGTAGAACGACAAACTAAACCAATCCACCATCACAATTTCAATTATTCCATTTTATCGAATAAGTTTCTTTATAAAAATTCTTTAAATTATTCTTTTCATTTCCATTAATAAAATAGAAAATATATAGTTTTATATTCTTTTGCATTCATCCTCTCTTCATTTTATATACCTATACATATATTCCTTTTTCTACTTTAAAATCCTCTTCAAATACTTACTAGAAAGTCGCATAGTAAACTAATATTGTAATTTAAATACTATACGCGCCATTCTTATTGTGTGATACATACAAAATTCAGTTATATATACCAGACTAACATACATTTTGTATGCTAATACCATTTCCGTAACTATTACAGTATCTTTATTGGCGCTGCTATTCCATCCTATTGCTAGATGGAGAAGTTATTTGGAGAAGAAGAAAGCCCCCTTTCCCACCCACACCCTTCGAAATGGAGGAGATCTATATGAATCGGAAGAGTAAATGGGAGTGAGGGAAGGGGGGGTCGGTTACAGTTCCGCCCCACCCCGATATCTGATGCGGGGGAGGTGGGGGTGGCGCTTGATAGATGGGAGTGGAAGGGTGGATCAATCGCGGGATGGAGAGGGCATATTTCTTCCTTCAGCCCAACTTCCTTATTTTTTAGGGCACTTCTGGGGACCATCCTTTCCTCTTTTTTATCGTCTGCCTGCTGTCCCCCTCAAGATATCGTCTGGCGATTTTCTGGAGCGAGAGAGAGGAATTCTGTTTTGGATCGATTTCGAATCCTTCTCCCCATCTAGTCTATCGAAACAATTATCGCTTGTCAGGAATTCTACTAAAGGAATTTTTTTTTTTTTTCTTCTATCCATAACAAATAGTCTATCACTCAAGTGTTTTAATTTCGAACAGGTTTTATTGCATTTAGATTTCTGCAGATGGCATATTGTTCTGTGTTGTAAAATATTAAAATTCAAAAAGGATTCCACTATTAATTTTGCTCAGTGTTTTGTTAAAAGAATGTAAAATTCTTTGCAAATGCAAAAAGAATAAATATTGCATTCATTAAAAAAAAATTTAATTTTTTTTTTTGTAATTTATTTCTAATTAAGAAAATGCATCTTAGTCGTTAAGGGCCCTGAAGGCCAAATGACTTGCGCTCGGTGCCACAGGTTTTGGGTTAGATTCCCGGCGGTGCCATGGATGTTTGTAGTGGTTCGAATCCATTTTTAAGCAATAAGCTCTGGTCTAATATGACTGTAGAGCGTGGGGCTGACAAACCCCACCCCGTAAAAAGAAACATCTCCTGTCTAGAAATCTACCAGTAGGCAGATGGCCTTGACTCACCATAGACTGTTGTGCCACTGATGATGATGATGATGATGATAGGAAGTATATCTCGTGCGTCCAATGCAAATGTGGATATCTTTATTTATAGCTTAGAAGTGGAATCCTTCCACAAATGTATGAGAAATATATCTTTAAATGTGTTAATCTTAAATATTGTCCATATTTAATTGTGGCGTTTATGTTGTGTTTACGTGCTTGTAAATAAATCTGTCTTAAACCTGTGACTGTTCTGTTAAATCTAGATCCAGCTGCACCAAACAACCAACGCATTTTACAACTTATTACATTATAAGCTGACAAATCTTTTTCTTTAAAATAAAAAAGAATACGTCGTGGGGAAAAATTGCTTGAGCTTTCCACAAGATATTGTTCCCTGCTTTTTTAATCAGTGGAAACAAATTTGTCTTCATTCTTATGAACTATCTTATATGCAGAAATTTAATAAAAGAGCCACTCCTAACACTGTCACTAACACAAGACGCAATAAAAGCTCCTTATTCCTTGCGCAATCTCTTTCTCGCAATCATGCTGAGTGATCCTCCCGCTCCCCGGAGAATGCGAAGAACAGATGCTCGTAAAAGTGACCCCTGTCGGTGGTCTCGTGTAAATCACGATTATGACCCCTTTAGGGTCGGTTGACCCCCGGCCATTGTCTCTTTCCTTTATAGGGCTGGCTTCGCCCTGGAAATGAAAACGCTCTTTGCCGAGCCAGAAAGCACGACTTGAAGAAGTCGAGGTTTTTGTTTTTGGTCTGTGGGGACTGCGGCTGTGACTGTTTCTTGGAATATAGTATCGTCGAGTTTGCTTCTGGAAAATGTGTCTGGCTGCTAGTAAAAACGAACGACATTTTGAAAGTGCTACCAGAGAGCACCTTCAACCTCTTTTTGTTAATCTTTTTTTTTTTATTTGTGAATCTTTATTTCTATGAATCTTGTATTTTCTTGATAATCATTTCAGCGACTTTTGTTGCATGAATTGTCTAATATAAAATAAATATATATATATAAAGTTACCCGATTTTTTTATTATTTTTTTTTAGCTATGTTAATAGTCAATAAACTTAATTCCATAATTCAAAAAATTCTCGTACCTCATTCGGCTAGGAAGAGAATGAAAATTATTGTATTTCTGAAGCTTAAACTTCATAATTATGCATTAGTTAAAATATATTCAAAATGTATTAACAATCTATTAAGTTAGTTTATTAAACCAATGTGAGATGGCATGACTTTCATATCTAAACAAACTATATGTTTCGTTTCTCAATTAAACAAACAGGTGAACGTTTTGTATGAACATTGAGTGAACGGTATCGTATTAGTGAAAGATAAATTTCAAAAGTTCTGTGTAAATGAAAGAATGTAAAAACGTCTTCATTATGCAAATATTATCGTGACTCCTACTAAACAGTGATAGTCTTAATCAGTTATTTTAATGCAGGATAATAAGGATGTTGGCATTATTATTTTTATATGGGTTTGCTTCAGCCACATTACATATGTATATGAAAGTGAAATCTATTCTGGTGACATATTTGCAGGTCTATTTGGTGATTACAGTTCTTTAATTTACATTTTGAATTATCATCACTCACTAGATATTCATTTTGGTAAGATTAGCAAAAAAAAAAAAATAATAATAAATAAATGATCTGTCATCTCTTGGAACAATGTTCGATTCTTTTATTTTGTACTTTTCAATTTAAACACAGTCCTTACTTTTAAATTGTAACATGATATGTTGATAAGAAATAGCAAGCCCATATGATGTTTATGAATTTAAAGGCACGTATATAAGTTAAGATTGAAAATAACGTACATAACTTACTGACTTTTTAAAGGTATAGGTCTTAAAACGATTACGGAAGAACGGAACTTAGAACTGAATTTTGTTGGTGTTTACAAATATAAAAATTATTTTAGATAGTATATGTATTGTATTACTATTGTACAGTACAATGTAAAAACTATTTTCCATTTACTATATGCTTTTAGAGATACAAATGTAAAAGCTGTTCTACATGTTACGCATATTTTTATTTTCTTTTAAGTTTGCTTTATTTTTATTCTTCAATTATGAAAGATTTTCAATAAGGTTTTTATTATTTGTTAAGTAATGAAGGATATTTATTTAGATGGAAGCAGTCTATTGTGCATTTAAATCATATCAAACTATTGTATTTCAGTAATAATAACGTTGCATCGTTTCGGTATCTGTATCTGAAACGCTTGATCAAATGGAACATTTACTGTAACCATCTAAGCATAAAACTTTTGGCACAATTGTTTACATTCTTTCTGTTTGCAAAATCTTGTTCTCCTTTGGTTTAATTAGCCTTCGTCTTCTTTTTTTTATGTTCATGTTTACCACTACACAAAATTTTTCCGAACAAATTCCCGAATTTAATTAGACTGTCCTCTTTTCTTTCCTGAATTCATTCTTCGTGAAAAGAAAAAGATAAAAAAAAAAAAAAAAATCTATATTCGCTTACAATTCTTTCTTCTCTGAGAGAAAAGCCTTTTTTTACCCAGTTTTTATTTCTCCCATCTTGGCAGCAGCATGAAGATCCGTTACCATGGCGACGTTAGTTGCCAGCGTCTCCATGGCAACCAAGTTAAAGATGGACGCTACTAGTACGCAGTGCCATCTTCCGTTTCGCTAGGCTGGGCGGGCGTAATGTTACTCGGAGGGTCGGCCGTTTAAAATTTTACGGCGGGCTCGGAAAGTGGTAGGGCAGAAGTTATGGTTGCAGTTAACGGCCGGCAATGAGTGCGGTTCCGCGTGCTATCGTTTTTCTTCCGCACCCCCTCTTTTATGCGTCCTCTGACAGGCTGTTTATAACTCCGCTGTTGCCATCTCGCTTTGGAGTAATTTGCGTGGAATTATTTTCCTGCTCAACGAGATGCCATCGTGGAATTCCGCGTTTTATGCCTGACCTGAGTCCCCCGCTTCTGTTTTGGGGGAGAAAGTGTTAGACCCCATCCCCATAAAGGGAAAAAGTCCCCATTTTTGGCAATGTGTTCGTCGGCAGAAGTAATAAGATGGTCAATGTTAAAAGTTGTGATTAAGAAGAAGTTTTTGCGTTTAGCTTCTGTTTTGCATTTTTAGTGCATTTGTAAAATATATATTTCTTTACACGTTTTTTTTTTTTTTGGGGGGACTTTAATGGAGTTTCTGACACAAAGTTTAAAAACATTTTTTTTTTTTTTAATGGTCGTACATAAGCTAATATATTTTTAAATCCAATTTTTATTTTATATTTATTATTTGTTTGGTTATATGTTTGTAAGAAAGTTATAAAAAATAATATTTTTGCATTAAAAAATAAAATATTATAAAAAATAAATATTTGGCCCACTATTCCTTAATTTTATTCCTTTTCTTTATTATAGAAATATAAGATGACATAGAAATATAAACACATATAGAGAGCTATCAAAATATTAAGGAATTTTAAGTTACGATTATTATTACTTATTGTATTTTAAAAGAGTATTTTAATTTTATTCCCCAAATTTTCACATATAGTAAATGGATACTTAATTTCAGTTAATTTAGTAGCATTATTAAAAAAAATATTGAACTTCATTAATAATAAACAGTAACTCTAATACATATTTAATACGTTAGTTTATCTCTGATTTCATTTGACATTGCATGTAGTTAATAAATGAATGGCTAATTCAAAAATATATTGTAAGTTTTAATGATAAAACAAAAGAATATGCTAATTCAGACTTTCAGGTTGGAAATTTTACACCCTTAATTTATTTATTTTTAAGTTTAAAAATTAGGAAAATTTCACATTGTAATGATGCTTCCTCCTACACACTGGCAAAAGCGTTCCCCTTCGGCGTTCAGGAGAATTGATCAGTAGGCTTCGAGATCTCACCTGAAAGGAAGTACAGCGCAACCTGTTATCCCTCTGAGAAACGTTTTAGTTTATAGTCTCTCATCCCGGGAGGAAATATATTTAGTGCCTTAATTGGCCTACAGTCTCTCACTTGAGAGGAAGTAAATTTAGCGCATCCCCGCATACGTGAGTATCGGTTTTCGGCTTAGAAGGGGAATCTGTAATTATATGTTTTTAAATTTTTAAATATTGTTTATCTCTAATTACATTGTGTGGAGTTATATGGCAGTGTAAATAAAGCTGTGAGTTCTCAAACCTGTGTCTCAAGTCTTAAACCAACCACACCCAGTTACAATCCAGCTGCACATACCACAACACTACTATCTAGCGCCCAACATGGGGCCGCTCGAACGAACATTACAACATCATTTTTAACGAAACTCTTTTAATAATTTTGCGTATACAATTCGTTAGCATATCAGTAATATAGAGAAATATGTTTTCTCTTTGATTAAACTTTTTTTTATTAAAATTTTAAAAAAAATAGTAATAGGGGCACTGAAAAAGGAAAAGTGTCGCATTTGATTCTATGACAAATGACGTACTTCCTTCGTTGGTATTAGGATCGCTACTCGCACTGCTATGTTCTGTTATTGCACCATCCCTCCTAAATCCAATCATTCGTCTTTCTTTCATTTATTTATTTATTTTTGTCCGGGGGTCAGCGTAAAAAGATTCTCTCCTCGCCGGAATACTTGTCCGTACGTCTCCGGCATTGCAACACTATCCAGATGTCCTTGAAAAAAGATAGGGATTACACTTCTCGTTGTCCTGGTAACGCATCATCTACTCTTACCCCCTGCGATAAAATACGTCCTTTTGGGGCTGCCGGAGAGAACTCTTTCGGGGGTTGGCGATTTTTGTGGGATCGCTCTTACTAAAAGATGCCAAAATTTGAGAATTTTGGTAAAAATAAATAATTAGACGCCAAATGTTGCAAAGTGGCAATACCAACAACAAGACATGATAGTAACATTAAAAGATAGAATTAGATTTTAATGAAAGGATTTGGATTAATATTATTTTTGATTTTCATTTCAAAGTAAATTAAATGGTGTGATTATTTTTTTTTTATTTTTCTTCTTAGTTATGACTGTAAAACTTTAGATTGGTTATTTATCTGTTTTGTGTGAATTGTTTATTGTTGTCGGAATACTTGGCTTAATTCTACAATATTCACTTTAGTTTCTATCATTTACCATTCTAATCAAGTAACTAGTTGGTTAAGTTAAATTCGTTCTTCAGAAATATATTCAATTCTTCACATTCCAAAATAGGGCCTGTTGGCCGAGTGGCTATCTCTCTGGCGCTCTGTGCCACAGGTTTTCGGATTCGATCCCAGCGGTGCCTTAGATATTTGTAGTGGTTCGGAATCACGTTAAGCCGTAAGATCTCACTCTCATATCTCTGTATAAGAGCGTCCACAGAACACAATCAGACTTCTCACCACATCTTCCCAAACTGTAAAAGCACAGCACAACTCAGCTCTAAGTATAGTGATGTGGTGTAGTGTAATAATAGTAGTGGTTCGGAATCCAAGTTATACTGTAGGTACCGATATAACTGATCGTAGAGCGTGGGGGGTGGGGGTATTACTCGCGACCGTAGCATATCTTCAAGCTTACACGTGTCCCCTGGATAGTGCTAAATGAGTAACGTCGGTGCAGACCTTACTTATGGAATAAATTGCCAGCTGCATTAAGGGGAAAAAAAAAATATTTCAAAGTGAGATTTTCAAAAATTCACTACAATATTCTGTTTTTGAGAAAAAATACGTGCCAAATAGAATCCTTTAGTAAATATATAAAACTTTTTTTTTAATTCTAAAGTAAACAAAAATTTAGTAAGCACTTAACAGCATAAAGTGGCATGTTACTAAGACACTGCATTTGTGTAAAGTCATTTTAATTTATTTACCATCCATGCAATTAAAGCAGTTTCTTAGTATTGCTGTATTAGAATTAAAGCGCAGTTTTATCCGCTTTAAGAAAGTTGGCGTGGGCTTGGCAATCCACTTAGCGAGTGGTGTTCCGCATTACCTTCCTGTTGCTGAGACAACCGCTCTGAGGTTGTCCAGAGCAACGGTGGGATGATTTAGCTGGCCCTAAATCGCATCACTTGTCCACATCCATCTGCGCAACGTCTCGTTCATCTCGATTGGTTGCTTTTTTTTTGCCCCCTATTACGCGTGATTAGCGGCCTCCGCTTTCTGACCGGTGCCCTACTCTTCTCTTTGCTGTCACAAAGTGGCCTTTAACCGCGTTCGTTTCAGTATCGTGTTTTCTTACATTTTTTTTTTTATTTATCATGGTTTTTTCTTCTATAAATATCACTGAAAACTACTATGCTTTTTGATATTTTGGTCTTAGATTCTTTATAAATATCTGAAATACTATTGCCACAATTTCAAAAAGCATAGATTCTTTATAAATATTTGAAAACTACTATGCCTATTCGATATTTTGGCCTTAGTAATTTTCAGATATTTATAAAGAATCTATGCTTTTTGAAATTGTGGTCTTAGATTCAGGGATAGTTCCAACTGTGATTCAATCATTAAAGCGTAGATTGGATTTAGATGGTGACTGTTTGGAGGAATAGTTAATAAATTTAGTCCCCTTCACTTTACTGCGGTTGTTTAACCACAGTTTATCGCCGGTTTATTATGACTAAAGGGCGTAGGGCTGACATACACATACAAACATTAGCTGAATACAATATTAAAAATCCTAACAAAGACAAGAGAAGCACCAAACTATCAATGCACTTGACATGATCAGACAAAACTGAAGAATATATAGGGTTGTGGTGAAATCCACTTTAAGAAAAAAGGTCGCACTCTATTATGACTGTGAGAGCTTTGGCCTTAGGGCTTACAATCCTACCCTATAAAAGTCAGCGTCACGGAGCCAAGTCAGACTTCTATCTACGAAAAGAATGAAAAGTCTTAGACGAATGCAATATTTAATTTGAAATTTGGGCAAAAACGTAAATAATTAATACGTACTACTAACTTCTGTTAAACTAGTACCGTTTAACGTGGATTTCGAACCACGACGAAAACATGGGAGCTCTTAACCTCCACATTGTCTTTTATTTTTCTTACAATACACTCTTTATAAATAATACAACAAATTTAATGAGTATTTTCTATTAGAAATACATTAGTTTTTTTTTTTATATGATGGCGTTTCTTTTAAAAATTATTTGGGCTTAAAAATATTCACTTATAGTTAAGCCTCTATTATAGTCCATCCCTTGTACCGACTCGTTTATTTATGTATATATCGCACGGAGACGTAATCATTAAATAATAGGCTTTGATTGCCCATATTCAGTGGCACAGCATCCAGTCCAGCAGAGATGTACTGGGTTCCTTCAATCTTTCACGCTTGTCTGGCGGCACATTTGTCGGATCCCATGCAGTCCACCGCTAATCCTTTGGGAATGGTTTTGTCGTGGGGCGTTTTCAATTGCGCCCTTTGTCGGGGCGCCCGGTGCTCCTGACACCGCCAATGCGCCCTGATGAATGGGGCGACGCAGCTGTGGGGTTTGCTGTGCGAAAATGTCATCCGTTGGTGTCTTCCCTTGTGCTCCCAGCATTGATACACCCAACCGCACTGTGAATCCCATGGTACAATTGCATAGGGTTGTATAACTTTTGTTACATTGAAATGCGTTTGGGTTTAGAGGTTGCTAAGTGTGGGGTTTTTGAGTAAAAATTTAATCTGTGATACCAATTGTAATAAAAACTCTGCATTCATATATTTTAAAGATTTTTTTTTTTATCAGTCGAAAAGGTAAAGAAATGGATTGTCGTTTATTTGATTTAATATATTAGTTTTAGCAGTCATATATTTAAAGATTTTTTTTTATCAGTCCAAAAGGTAAAAAGTGTATTGTCATTTATGCGATTTAGCACATTAGTTTTTGCAGTCAAAATTTTTTTTTAAAGAATTTCATAGTGAGGAAATCGTTGTGAACGAAGATTTTACACGGGAATCAGTAATAAAAAGTAAATCAAAATAATTAAAACCAATTTGTAAATTACATTAATCGGGAGTTAACAAATTACGCCGAGTCTTGAGTTTCGTGGTCTTGAAATTCAAGATTTGCTTTAAGAATACATTGCCACTATTTGCAAATAAATAACATAACAATATAACAAAAATGAATTTGGCGTTTAATTGTTGTCATTTGACTTTGAAACGTCGCACATAACGTTTATGTGGTACAGGAAAATAACTTGTGTAAACATATCATTGTATGATATATAAATATCATTAAAATTAAATTATTGCACAATCAATTAAATATAAAGTTGGTGAATTCAATTGGGTCAAGCACAATTAAAAACGCGAATAGAAATACTAGAATTCTCATCTCAAAATCTGAAATTGACACAGACACAATTCATATTTAGAACTACTTCTCTTAAATTGCAGTGACAGCAATACGACATGTTTTGTTTTTAAGGGGGCACGAGTTGTACTGAAGCAGTATCAATTCATGCAGACATCTTCCCATCTGTAACTCAATTAAATTGTCACAGCAAAAGAAAGTAAAAAAAAAAAGGTAATCTAATTTGTGTATCTCTCAATCTAATGAAGTCATCGGAACTTATGACATTAAAAGTAATTAGCACACGATCACGCTGCCAGAAAAGAAGAGGCTCTTCTCAATTATCCCGCTCTCTGGCTGAGACTGTCTTCTTGCGTCGCATTTTGTCTTTCTTTCTTTCCGTGGAAAAGTAGCGAGATAATGAATGGAAAAAATCTTGGATAATTGGATCGGTTCGCAGCGATTTCGTTTTTGTTTTGGTTTGGCTTTTTGCATTGCATTGCTTTGCAGATTGATGTACTATTTATAATTTTCCCCCAAAAGATTTATTACCTAAAAGAAGCAAGTCCATGTTTAGTTTTCTTATTCATTTAAAAAGTGCACTTTTTATGATTTTCTATTTATTACATTGTGTTTGTTTACGACAATAACAGCTTTCGGAAATAATTTAAAAGGAATGGTAACAACCGATTTCTAAAAATAGAAACCAATTTCCTTTTTTGTAGGTTTGGTTTGGTTTGTCTCTCTACGGTCATTTTGTGCACACTTTAGGCTAATTAGACTGGGACCTGCAGTTTAACGTGAATCATCATAAGAATTAAATATTTTTAAAATAATGAAAATAAAATATATATCTCTTTAACATCATGAAAATAAAATATTTTTCAAGTACAATCAAATAAACATAAAGTTGGTGAATTCTAAAGGATCAAACACAATTAAAAGGTGAATAGAAATAATATTTTCCCTACCAGAATTCACATCTCAAAATCTAAAATTGACACAGAAACAATTCATATTTAGAACTACCTACTTCCCTCAGAATACTGTGACAGAAATACGACTGTTTTTGTTTTGAAGGTCGTACTACAGCAATATCAATTCATGCAGACATCTTCCCATCTGTAATTCGATTAAATTGTCACAGCAGAAGAAAATAAAAAGTAAAAAAAGAAGGGAATCTAATTTGTGTATCTCTCAATCTAATGAAATCATCGGAACTTATGACATTAAAAGTAATTAGCACGCGATCACGCTACCAGAAAAGAAGAGGTTCTCGATTATCCTGCTCTCTGGCCGAGACTGTCTTCTCGTGTCGCGTTTTGTCTGTCTTTCTTTTTCGTGGGGAAAAGTAGGAGATAATGAATGGAAAAATCTTGATAATTGGATCAGTTCGCAGCGATTTCGTTTTTTTGTTGTTGTTGTTGTTGTGTTTGCTTTTGACTTTATTGCATTGCATTGCAGATTCATGTACTATTTATAATTTAACCCAAAAAAAGATTTATTACCTAAAAGAAACAAGTTTATTTTCTTTTGAAATATCAATCGTATTTAGCTTTCTTATTCATTTAAAATATTGAACTTTTTATGATGTCTAAGTAACAAGTGGTTTTTTTTTTTCGACTATAACATCTTTCTGAAATAATTTAAAATGAATGGTAACAACCAATTTTTAAAAATAAAAACCAATTTTCTTTTATTATGATTTGGTTTGTCTCTCAACGGTCATTTTGTGCATACTCTAGACTAATTAGACTTGGACCTACAGTTTAACGTGAATCATCATAAGAATTAAATATTTTTAAAATCATGAAAATAAAAATAATATATATATTTATATGAAAATAAAATACTTATCTGTTTATGTCATTTAACATCATGAAAATTATTTAATTTTTATGATGTTAAATATATTTTTTAACACCATGAGAATAAAATATATATTATTATTTTCACAATGATATATATTTTCATAATATATATTTAACATCATGAAAATTAAATATTTTTCAAGTACAATCAAATATAAAGTTGATGAATTCTATTGGACCAAACACAATTAAAAATGTGAATAGAAATAATATTATCTCTACCAGAATTATCATCTCAAAATCCGATATTGGCACATAACTAAATTCATCTTAAATGCAGTGACAGAAGACTGTTTTTGTTTTCAAAGGGGGCACGAATCGTACTGAAGCAGTATCAATTCATGCAGACATCTTCCTATCTGTAATTCGATTAAATTGTCACAGCAAAAGAAGTTAAAAAGAAAAAAGGGGAATCTAATTTGTGTATCTCTCAATCTAATGAAGTCATCGGAACTTATGACATTAAAAGTAATTAGCACACACGATCACGCTACCAGAAAAGAAGAGGTTCTCGATTATCCTGCTCTCCGGCTGAGACTGTCTTCTTGTGTCGCGTTCTGTCTTTCTTTCCGTGGGAAAAGTAGCGAGATAATGAATGGAAAAAATCTTGATAATTGGATCAGTTCGCAGCGATTTCGTTTTTTTTTTTTTGTTTGTTTTGGTTTGGCTTTATTGCATTGCATTGAAGATTTATATGCTATTTATAATTTTCCCAAAAAGATTTATTACCTAAAAGAAACAAGTTTAATTTCTTTTGAAGTATCAGTTATGTTTAGCTTTCTTATTCATTTAAAAAATTTATTTTTTTATGATTTCTAACTTAGCAAGTGTTTGTTTTCGACTATAACATCTTTTGAAATAATTTAAAATGAATGGTTAACAACCAACTTTTAAAAATAAAAAACAATTTTCTTGATGCTGCTATTTTATTATGAAATTTGTGTTTGCTTCTTTAAAATGTGCTTACACAAAATATCACCGCTTTTACGAGTATGTTGGTCAACTCTATACTTTTTGATTTTATTATTTGGTAAGTTTTTTTTTTTTTTTTTTTTAAATTTCAGCCATAGTTTAATATTAAAATTACGTAATTTGTAGAAAAAAATAAAATATTTTCATTATAGAAGGTAAATGAAATGCATATCTTTTACCTTTAATAAATGTAAAAATTAAAACAGATTAATTTCAAAACAGCAGACTATTTTGTTGTTCCTTAATTAAATATTAATGCTGTTAAATGTTTAGTTTATTTGAATTCTTTTACCTTTACCTTTATTAAATGTATAAATTAAAAAGATTAATTTCAAAAGAGGAGACAATTTATTTTGTTAATTAATTTGATATTAATGTTAAATGTTTTAGTTTATTTAGTTGTTACCTTTACCTAAGATCTTCTATCTTTATTAAATATAGAAATCAAAAAATAAATTTCAAAACAGAAGATAATTTTATTTCGTTGTTCATTAATTAAATATTGATGTTGTTAAATGTTAAGTTTATTTAGTAAATTAATTTGGAAACTCAGCAGTTTAAAATATATTTTAAATACCCGAACAAAAGACGATTTGCCAGGTTGACGAAAAGCCTTGGTTGCATAGTAACCTCTCTAAGTAAGGATTTGTGAATATCATCAAACTTTATACCGGCTTGAAAACTCCCGGCTTGAGATTTCACCGATTTTATATGATATTTCAACTTATAAGTCTAGTTGTTGCACAGAAGATTTTTTTTTTACCTTCTTAATCTGTAGGAATTTTTCGTATATTTGCTCTAGAGTTTCGTTAAATTTTTGCATTGCCACAACTTATTTGAAATACTTCTTATTTTTCGTTTGGTTTCTTATAATAAACAGGTTCCATCGTTGCCACGCCGAGGGAGATTCCTGAAACAATTTTAAAAGGAGATATAAATCTGATTCCTTGCTGCCACTTTACTCTTGCTAAAAAAAGGAACTGAAAGTGACACGAGATTTAATTTCGTTTCCTTTTTTTTTTTCTTTTTTTCCCAACTTTGAAAGGGGGAAAAGAAGATGGAACATAACAAATAACGAATCGTAGGGTGAGATGAAGGAAAAAAAAAAAAAAAAAATTTTTTTTTTTTTTTTTTTTTTTTTTTTTTTTTAAATCCGTTTTCGTTGCGTCTTTCCACACAACCTTCAGTCCCGATACAACTGTTAGAATGAGGAAAACGTTACAACCATTCCTTTTCTATTTTTATTTTATTTTATTTCTTTATTTTTGGTCCTTCCACCCTCCTCGTGTTTTTCTTCTCCTTTTTTTTTTTTTTTTTTTTTTTTTTTTTTTTTTTTTTTTTTTTTTTTTATTACTAGTGCCTTCTTTCGTCTAGAGGGGGTAAAAAGAACCTGCAAAAATTGGTTGTATTAAAAAATTGGGGGAGGGAGGGGAGAGAAGGAATGAGGAGGGGGAAGAATGGTGTGTTCCGAGGGTTGTGAATTTCTCGCAGTCACAGTGAGCGAGACATTCCATTAGCAGGAGTGACTTTTTATTGACTTAACCCTTTATTAAATCAGCTGGCATCTCTCTCTATCTGAATATTTTTTTATCTTTTTTTTTCCCTTGCATTTCTTTCCTCATCCCTCATTTTTTTTTTTTCCCTTCATTATTATTTGGGGGAAAAAGATGCAATTTCTTTTATATTGCAACTAGATTCTCCTCTCTTGTATTGTGGAAAGCTGCCTTTCCACTTGTGCCTTACGGAGAAGCAAACTGTAAAGGGGTGGAATTTATAGAAAGCATCTCTGCTGTCGTACTAAAAACCGCTGTCGGCTTTAAACGAAGCAAGATGCGTGCATCGAAAATGGGGGCGAGGGGGCTGCAATTATAGAACGTCGTCGTTCTTTCTTCACCCCCATTTTTTTTTTTTTTTTTTTTTTCCCATCTCCTTCTTTTGAATTCGATCTATCTTCTTGGAAGGAGAGATACAATGTTAGCCCGCTTTTTAATTTTGTGTTTATTCGATTTTAATCTCGTCCCTTGGGTTTTTTTTTTTTATTTATTTGCGCGTCTCTGTAGATGTTTGGAAAATTGGCTGTAGAGATTTTATTAGAAAAAAATGTCTTGGGTGAGGGTGCTAATCTATTTCCGCTTTTATTCTTATCATTGTTGGCTTGGTGCTTCTATTTTGTGTGTGTGTATATATATATATATATATATATATATATATACATACAATAAAACTTTTCAGAAGTTTAATAAAAATGAATTGCTATTTCGAGTTCAATCTTTTAACATTGATTTCAATAATAGTATTATTTTTTTCTCTTTAATTTAATAAAAAATAAGAAACATAAGTTTTTAGTTTATTTTAATATTACTATTTATTAAAAAAGAAATAAATATTTTTCAAAAAAATTTATTTCAAAAGGACTGTATTTTTATTCCAAATATCAATTTTTTATTTTGTATTAATTATCAAATAAATTCTATTTATACGAATGTTTTTTTTTTTAATATTGCTTTTTTGAAATGAAATTTATAAAATTTAATGTTATTTTTTTTTAATGTATTTAAATACATCAATATCTTATTATGTGCATGCGCAATAAAATTCATTTTAAAAATGTTTAATGCAAATTTAATTTATTTTATTTCTAAAATAACAATGTAGTTTTTTTAAAAAAATATTTGAATTTCATAAAAGTAGTGTAAAAAAATTTTCCTTCGTAATAAATAAATAAATAAAATTTAAATTTTTAAACCTTTTTTTTAATGATAAATTATTAATTTTTTTTTTTTTTTGAATAATTTTTCATTTTTGAATAATTTTTTTTATACCAGAAAAAAATTAAATTTTAACATACTCATCTAAATTTTAATAAAAACACTATTCGATATATAAAAATTTTTCCTCTACTTAAATTCACGTGCAATTTGTAGGTATAAATTGTATTAGTCAATAAAAAAAATAATTCCCTCTCCCTCATTTTTTCCCTTCCGTAATATCCTCTAATTATCCCTCTTTTTCCCTCTAAAAACTTCCCCATTTTCTTTTTTTCAAATAACAAAGGGAGGGAGATGTTTTTAAAATGTCGGGACCTCTCCCGTTCGCCATTCCTGAAAACCTTCGGATAATTCCCGTTTTTATGAAGTCATTGATCGGTTCGTAATAACCCCTCGGAAATTATTAGCACCAGATATTCTCCCTCCTCCTTTAGTGTGTGCGTTTTTATTTAAATATTTTTTTTTCCCCTTTTGGTGGCTTGAGTTGGAGAGTCGAGTTTTTTTCCCCATCTTTTTCCCTTCATGGCCAGTCTGTTAAAACAGCCTCTTAAGTTCTTAATTAATTCGCGAAATTCTCCAAATATGCGAATAGAAAAAAATAATATTGGTTTATTGAACATAGTAGCGTCAGTTTGAAATGATTTTTAAAGAAATAAAAGTAAGCTTTTTTTTTTTTTTTAAATGGTTTGCCTTTGATTGAATTTTATCCTGCTGCTTTAATGACTGTTTATATTTATATCGTTTCTTTTGTTGTGATTTTATTTAAAAATGAATTAAAATTGTCAATTTTTGCTATTTTAAAAATACCACTGAATGTTTCATGTCAAATAATTATAATTATTTTTATTAATTAAAATATATTCCATTAAAATAAATCTAAATATTTTTTTTAATATTTTCACAACAAAAGCAATAATAAATAATTTAATCTAATTTAATTAATAATAATTAATTTAGTAAATGAAAATTTCTTCACTCATTGCTGATAAACTTCCAAAAATGATGGAACCAGCTTTAATTATATTCATTGCTATTATAATTAATTAATTATGGGGACCGAGTGACTCGGTACCACAGGCTTCGTGTTCGAGTTCCGGCGGTTTGCCATGGCTGTTTGTAGTGGTTCGTAATCCACTTTGAACTGTAGGTCCCGGTCTAATATGGCTGTTGAGCGTAGGGCTGACTACCCAAAGAACAAAAAAAAAAACATTGCTCGTCTCGTAATCTGCCAATAGCCAGACGGCCTTTGCTCACAATAAGGCTGTTGGGCCATTGATGATGATGATTATGATGATCTTTAATTTAAACCTGGTATAGGAATGTTGTATTGTAGGAGGATTTTATAAAATTCACAAATTAGATTAATAGAAAACTGTTTTGTTTAACATGCTGTCTGATATATAAACCATTTTGCATTATTTTCAATGTAGTACATATTTCTTTTGAAAAGTACCATAGAATAATAAGGAAAGTTTATTTTGAAAAGTACTCTTTGGAAACCAACCGACTTCGACCGAAGAAATCCAGCATGTTTAGTTAAAATTAAGGCTCGGGGAGGTAGAGAATGGTGATGTTGTTTCTTGAAAATAGTTGACGAGATGGGATATCACCAATAAATAGAAAGATTTATATGTAAGAATAGCTTTTCGTTCATCGGCCATTATTCTTCTGGCTCTCAGCCAGCTGGGTAGTTTTTATCCTTTAAAAGTGATCCAAAGAAGAAGAAAAAAGAAAGAGGAAACAAAAAAAAAAAAAAAAAAAGGGATCGAAATCGTGTGGTTTAGAGAGAGAGAAAAAAATCAAACAAGTGTACATGAAAACTAAAGACATTTTTCCCCCTCCCTGGCTCAATATTGACTGTGTGGAGGGAGGGAGAGGCTCTCTGTCGACGAGTTCTGTCTGGTGTCAATAAATTCGGTCACTTTTCCAGCAAACCTTTCCCTTTGTTTTGTGCTACCCATCATTTCTATCCCCCCCTCAATTTCTGGAGCTATTCTAGAATTGTTATTTATTTTTTCCCTGTCAATAGTAAAGAATCCAAGGTGGAACCGTTATTGGGTTTGTATTATGGTATTGCTTTTTTTAATTATTCAGACATGTTATAATAACAAGCTAGTTTCCAATTATTTTTAAATGTACGTTATATTTTCGTAATGGTAGATATCATATGCTCATTACTAACATATAAAAACCACTCTCGTGCGACATAAGGGAAATTAACTTTTACATCATCATCATCATTGGCACAACAGCTCCATGGTGGGCCAAGGCCATCTGCTTGCTGGCAGATTTCTAGAAAGAAGTTATTATCCTTTTACGAGGTAGGGTTGTCAGCCTTACACCAAATGCTCTACAGTCTAATTAGACCAGGTCCTACGGTTTAAAGTGGATTCCGAACCGTAGATTGTGACAGTATTTGTAATTTAACTGTATCGGAAAACGAATTTCTGTGTTTTTCTGCAATACAACAAATGTATGCATGATAGTTATCCCTGAAAACCTTCCGGAAGGTATTGCTGTCTCCTCGTTGAATGGTGGACTGATGGCCACTGGCTAGTGCTCTGGCCGTAGGTACCACAGGCTTCAGGTTCGAATCCTGGCTGGGGCATGGATGTTTGCTAGCATTTCGGAATCCACGTTAAACTGTAGGTCCCGGTGTAATTAGCCCAAAGTGTGCACAAAATGACCGTAGAGCTACAAACCAAACCAATCTCGTATTCAAACAAAGTAGTGGTACTTTAATAGTTAAGTTAAACAATTTCAGGTATTATATAAGAAAGTATCACAATTTTCTGCTGTAATTAAGGAAAGAACATTAAAGTTGTCATATTTACGTTAAAATTAATTGGAAATAAATGCAAATAATTTTTCATTGATATTAGATTGTTATATACAAATTAAGTTTTTATAAATATTAATTATTTATGTTGAAAATTCTGTGATTATGCGGGTATTAAATGTGAATATCTAAATATAATATTAATCTAATAATGATATTCTTATTATAAATCTAAATATATAAAATGAATTTAATAATTATATTATTATCTAAAATATATATCTATATATACCGATTGAAATTTTAATTTAATTGAAAAAAATTATTTCAAGTTGTAGGTTTTAGATAATTAGGTATGTAGTTTGTAGAAATTTATTTTTTATTTAAAAATTATATCATCATCTGTCAAATCACTATCAGTTTAACTTTTTAAATCAATTCGAATCTTTCTAGATATTAGCAAATGTATCATTTAAAAATACAGAATAAATTATCTCAATCCTGGCAAATGACGAAATGAACATTCAGTTGTAGAAGTCAGTAAATTAATCGCCGATTTACTTAATTAAATCACAAGTAACGATTTGTTTCAGTCGATGAAATATAAAGTCATCGCTGCTGTTAATTTAAATCCACCAATAAAGAACGCGCGTTGCAGTATTTCATTTTAATTGGTCCGAAATGCACAAATCACCGTCTTTTATCGCTCCTCCGATTTCTCTAAGAAAGTAAATCACTGGAAAATCCTCGGAATCATTTCGAATTGTTTTAAATATCTTCTACGGTTCTCCATAGTCGACCCCCTAATCAGCTCATGCGGAATTCAAATGTGAAGTGAAATGAATTGAATGAGGGCAAGCCCGTTTCTTTTTCCGCCTCTAATGGTGGCAATCCCCACTCCCCCATCTTTTATATCCGCGAAATTCGATCGCACCTCGTTAACTTCAATTTTATAACTTTTTTTTTTTTTTTTATTATTTCTTTGTCGTTTTTGGAACTGCAATAATATTCTGTAGTATGAGGATTGTTAGTTCTTTTTTAACTCAAGCTGGCTGGTTCCAATTTTCTTTATTATTTTTTTCCTGAACGTTCTTTCTTTTATGGCCCTGCGTGCTACACCCTGTCCCCCTCCTTCTCCGTACTCATTCTTTCTTCATTATATATATATATATATTCCCTCATTCATTCTGCAATTACATTTTTTTTTTTCTTCTACTTCAAATGGCTGATAAAAAGTTCTATTCGGATAGTAGGGTAGGGTTGGGTGAAGGAAAAAAATTGTTCCGGTTAATTTTTTTTCTCTCCCACATTTTTTTTAAGGTAGATAAAAAAAAGAATATAATTGGAGGGTACTGCGGTATTGCTCCTCGGTGGTGTAGATTTTGTTTTATTATCCCCCCCTGTTTCTTTTGCCAGTTATCGAGTGTTATGGATACGCTAAGTGCTGTTAAAAGGCCCTTATGGTGAACATTTTGCGAAACTCAATTAGACGAAATGTGGGCAAATTATATTAATTTCCATCTCCACATTTATTTTTAATTTGCGTAAATAAATGAAATTTTGAGATTCACGAAAGTGTTAGGTCATAAATTTTTCTGTAATTTTCCTTCACAAAAAAAAAAAAAAAAATTCGATAAATATCACTTCGATAAATATTTTCGTTTCATATCAGTTAATCTATAATTCTTTCACCATCATAGAACATGAATATAGGTTTTATGATTGTGAAAGAATTATAGATTAAAAATGTCTTCGGTAGATCTGAAAATCTGACCTTCATAAAACTGGACTTATTAGTTTCCGTTATTATGATTAGTTCTTCATTAAAAAAAAAAAAAAAACCCCACTTCGATAAATATTTTGGTTTCATATCAGTTAATCTATAATTCTTTCACCATCATATAACATGAATATAGGTTTTATGATGGTGAAAGAATTATAGATTAAAAATCTTCAGTAGATCTGAAAATCTGACCTTCATAAAAGGTAGAACATAAACTAGAATTATTAGTTTCCGTTATCATGGTTAGTTTTCCTTCAGATATAAAAAGAAAAGAAACCGACAAAAGTTTTGGTTTCATACCAATGAATCGACAAACCCTTACCGTGCAATTCGGGCTAATATCTGACAAAAAAATACTTTATACTCTGTTATTTCTCTTTTTCTTATAACATGATTTTTGACATACAACCGAATACAGAGGATACAAAATACAAATAAAAAAAAATGTGTTATTTTTATTTTGTTGTTGTGGGATACAAGATTTTGAATACAGCGTAGTTGAGATTTAGTTTTCTGTAAAGAATACAATAGCTGCATGCATAGCGTCTGTATAGAATGCAATACAATGCTTTGCTATTCACTTTTTTTTTTTTACTGTTATTCGTGTACCCAAGAATTACATTTAAGACCCTACCAGTAGGATTTACAGAAATGCAACTTCATATGTTTTTTAAAGGATGATTAAACCTTGCTTTCGCATACTACACCAATTCGCTTCCAATGCCTCTGGGACCGAATGGGTGCTGTTGCCAATATTAACAGAGTATCTCCGATTGAATTAAGACATCCACGTGTCAACCCCTTTCAGGCCGGGGCTCACCTCTGATGGAATTACAGCAGAGGAGAGTATACACCCCTTTTGTATATCTCGTTTGCAGGCGCCCTGCTGCGGGGCTGCTCCGCCCTCGCCAAATCTTTTGTATCCGAACAAGCCCCCTAATCCCTGCACCCGACCTCGCACCCCCTTTCTTCTTCCTTTTTGGCTGTCATTCCCCTAAATCTTGTTTAGACAGTTACCATCGGGTAGTCTAGAAATCTCCAGCATTTTATTTCAGCGCCCCTTTCTTCAGCGGGGCATGGGATTCCGGGTTGACGTGGATTTTAGCGGCTTTTGTTGGCCCTGATTCCCATTCTCCACTCACCCCTCCACCCCATTCCTTCCTGCCTCTCGCCAGCTTTGAAAATCCTCGAGGATTCCGGGGCTTGCGACCGACAACTTGGGGTGCACGTTTATTATTTTCCCTTCGGAGGTTGATTCCGATTAAGCCCCGAATAGGGCTTCGCTTTTGATGGATGGAGTTCTTCTAAAGTGACTTTCTTATTGCCGTGTCGCCGCCCCTCCATCCATTTACTTTTCAATTTACTTGTCTTCTCTGTGCTTCCCCCCTCTTCTTTTTGATGTATAAAGTGGGAAATAAAAATTACTGAAGAGAGTTTACTGTACAGTATCTTTTCATCCCTCTGTCGGTGATTGAACAGTTCTGACAGAAATCCCCATTCTTTTGCTTGGAAAATCCCTTTCAAAGGAAAAATCCCCCTACAGGGTTTCTGTTTGACACCACTGGACCCTACTCTAAAATGTTTTTATTGTGCCTATTTGTTGTCTTCAAATTTATTGGAGATACTCCAAATACAATAAATATTAATATGCTTTCTATTTTAATATTTCATTTGGAGGATGTCAATCGTACTATTTATATAAATATATATAATATGCCGTTGGGTACCGTCTTCTTGAATAACTTTGCAAATGCAATCTTGTATAAGAGTCAATCAATAAAGAGCATAGACCTGCATTAAATTGGGTGCATCCTTTTCATTTTGGTATCGTAGTGTGAAGAGTACACACAATGCTGGATGTTTTGTACTCTTTTTTGTACTGAAACTGGCCTTACAGTGGCCAGTATCCACAACAAAAAAGAGTTGGTTTTTGTACCAGAATTTTGTGCCTCCTTGTTAAAAATCTGCACCTGCTGCTGTGTTCCTCAGCTGTACCTTCTAGAAGCTGTTACTGTTTATAGAAATGCATTCCACAGTCTGTGAATGGCTCGCATTCTACTATCTTGTTACATAGGATTGACACTGACTTCTTTTGTCCGCCCAGTTGTCACCATCGTAATTCTTCTGACAAATGATATCGATTGCTCTTATCTAAAGCATGACTTTCTCGAAGTTTCATTACGTAATTTCTGCAGACGTTTTTAAATCCTGCATTCAATCCCCATTCTTTTGATTCGTCACTATAACGTTAAACGACAACGTCTCGATTAACTTGTATATTATTCTGATAGCATTATTTTTGGTCGTTCAAACGAAATTTTTAATTTATAATTCTTTATATATATAATTCTTCTGTAGATGTGTTTGTCACTGAACTCCTCTTAAACGGCTGGACCGATTTTAATGAAATTTTTGTGTGTGTTTCAGTAGATCTATTGATAATATAGATGCACAATTGAACCCGGTAGATGCCGTTGCAATCCGGTTCTTCTGTACGTATGTTTGTCAATGAACTCTTCCTAAACGGCAGGACCGATATTGATGAAATTTTTTTGTGTGTGTTGGACAAAACATGTAGACTGTTTTTATGCTATCCCCTTTGTTGTAAGTCGCCACCAGATGGTTCTGCAGTATATCAACTTCTATACCGTTCAACAAATCGCTAAGAAAATTGGTAATAATATGTATTCGAGTATGGAAAATGTGTTCGCGCGCTATCCTTGTTTATTGTTACCAGATGGTGCTGCAGCATTTCCTCTTATATACTGTTCAAACAATATCCATGAAAATTAGTATGCACCTATATTAGAACATGGATAATATATTTGCGATATGTAATTTTTTTTTTTTTTTTAACGTATGACGGGTTCTGCTAGTATATATGTATAATATTGCTTTATATATGATATAATAATGCGTTTTTCTTCAAAATACCAGTACTAATAATTATTTCTTTTCAATCTAGGCTGTAGTAGAGACAGTGGTGAAGGCGTCCGAATACAGCGACTTGGTGATCGACGAAGGCAGCCCCATCAATGCTGACATGATGTTCGACAAGGCTAAGAACCACCTCTATGTCATGTCTGAGAAGAAGGTTAGTTTTTTTTATGTTGTCTATTGACTATAGGATGTCTGTAAATTGGATTTTTAGGTGATATATAGGATTTTTATTATAGGATCTCTATATTATAGGATTTTTGTCAGGTTTTGTTATTATTATTATAAAATGTTTTAGTATTCCTAAAATTTTAATGCAACGCCTTAGCGATTTTGTAAAGTTGATAACTATAATAAGAATTCAAATAAATCAGTGTATGTAAGCTTTAAGAAAGGAAAAAAATTCACAATATTAGTTTTTTAATACAATATACTAAAAGCAGTAATGCTAATTAGCCATAACCTAATTAAGCGAAATATTAACTAGCAAAAGTAGAGGGAGGGTGGTTTTTGAATAAATTTTTATGGTGAATTAAAATGAATTTATTGTAGTCACGGTTAGATAATGATTGTCTTTGCAAATGATTAGATAACGTACTATATTCCTAGACAAGCAAGAAATTCATCCGGGAAATTCTCCCCACTTCATACTAAAGGCATTTAGAACAACATGATCTTCTAAACATGATCTGAAAAAAATATTTTATGGGGTATGACATAGCTTTTATTTATTTATACAGCATAGTTTAGGAATCTGTTACTGAATTTATTGAAATCACAGTTATATAATGATTGTCTTCGAAAATGATTCGATGGCATTTTCCCTAGACGAGCAAGAAATTCATCCGGAAATCTCCACCACTTCATACCAAAGGCATTTATTTATTCCTCGGAACAGGCCCCTATTTCATTAAGGATCGGGAACTCTTTTCTTTTTATTCGTTCCCATTCTTCCGAAGACGCAACTTGTGTCAGGAAAGCATGTTACCCTACAAATAACCCTTCTTTCTTTCTCCTCCTAACCGAATTTATTCGAGGGAAAAGGGAGAATCAGGAAGCCGGCCCCCCACGTCTATTGTTCTACCGTCGGTGTCTTATGTCCTCTTCGGTTAATGAAATGCCGTTCCGAGGTAGCGGGCGATTTCCTCCCGGACAAAAGTCGTACCTGACAAAGGATGAGTCAGTTTCCCGTCCTTCCCCTAATTCGATAGAGACACCCTACCTGTGCCTCATTCCCAGTTGTTGTGACGAGAGGGGATGTGACAGCACAGAGGCGCAATTACACGTCACATCTTGAGCCTTTAAGCGGGCAGCAGGAATTTGGTGTGGCCTTTAACCATACGCCTACAGCACCGAAGACATTCTAGTGTACATCAAATTCGCTTCTTTAAAATTCTATTATTGATATGTAAAGTTCCTCTTGTCAAATCAACGTCAAAAAGATTTTTTTTTTTTTTTTTTATTTCCAATGGCATGTTACAATAAGCAATAAAATAAAAAGAGCACAAGGAAAATAAAAACAGCGAGAAACGAAGGAAATCACATAGTGACATGTTTAACCCATAAGGGTCATAGCCTCCCAATAATCACCATACGCAGTAGAGGAAACAAGTACAGTACAGGACAGACAGGAAGGTGGGATGAATCCATGTCCTATGCCAGATTGCAGAGCATGCATTTTTGCAAGAAATCACATAGTGACATGTTTAGCCCATAAGGGCCCTAGCCTCCCAGTCCCTACACAGTAGAGGAAATAAGTGCAAAAACAGATAGGAAGGTGGGATGAATCCATGTCCCCTCCCATATTGCAGAGCATGCATTTTGGGCTTTTAAATATTCTCATTTGGAAAAGGTGATTGGACAAAGAATCATGGCTCGTCAGGAATCTGAAAGGGGCGACTGCTTTAAACCTGGGCTGATCAAGAATATTGAGAATAAAGTTAAACCAGGTTTTTAGATGAGTAGACTTCACGGAAATTATCAGATAGAGTGTTCCGGTAAAAGTCTCGGATCAACGTCAAAAAAGATATTTATACGTCCACGTTTAGATATTTTCACAGTCCTTGTCCATCTTTTGCCTCCTATTTCACGCAACATATTAGATTTCAATCTTTTTGCTAGTCAATGTTATTAGCTAGTCTTAATCTTTTGCTAGTCCTAAGCTAGTTTAATCTTTTGCTAGTCAATGTATTCATTCTCTCGTTAGTTAAATTTGAGATGTTCTGTTTTCGACGGAAAAATAGATATTTGTATAGCTCGATTCCTATTATTCGTTAACAATGCTGGGTAACTAGTGGAAAAACTGTCATCCTATGTTATTTCATCTGTTCTGATACTCAGCAGTCGTACTCCATTGGACTCATTGAAGTCCTCCACTTTTATCCTGCTAATTAATAGCTCCGAGGGTTGTCACAAGTTATCACAAACGACATACGCTAGCTGAGGCGTGAAAGAAAACTGTAACCGCCTGCTCTTTTGACAGAACCCTTTATTCCATTTCAAACATTTCTTCCGGGACGCCCTGTCTTCGGGTGGCTGTCATACTTTTCAATTACCCTTTTCCTCGTTTAAAGCTCTTAAATAATTCCGAGGGGCACATAAAACACAGGGGCGGACGACATTTCCTTTTCCACTCCCCCGGGGTTGTCTCTTTCGAACGCCGACTTTTCCTTTCCACTCTCTCTCTCTCTCCAGATCACCCTGAAAGAATAAAGTCGGAAAAGAGATTTCTACAAGTTTTAATTCGTTCCCGAAAGGTTGCTCGTTTTGTTTTGTCTCGCGCGTGTTAGATCGTCGTCTCATGTGATGTAATTATATTTCCCTCTCTCGTGGAAAGGCATGGTGCATGTTGTCGTGAAAACGTGGGGGCTGTTGTTCTTGCAGAGGAAGAAGACATTTTCTGGTAAGGATCCCGTTTGGTATGAAGTAGAAGAGGAAAGAGGAGCTCCAGAGTGGGGCTGGGGGGAGATGTTCAAAGCTTATTATTGACGAAACTCCCTAGCTACTGTCAGTTGTAAGTCTGTTTCATGTTCAAATTGGTGAAATGAGCAGCAGAGACTCTTTAAATGTATAGTAGTTCTTTTCAACAAGATAGCTGATGATCTTGTGTCCTTGTGGGAATCGATTTTCTGTATATTATTTCGTTAAGCTTTATACTAGATAATCTTTGTATCATTAATAAGTTAACAAAAAAATATATTCTTGACTAAATGAACTGGCATTCGCACGAGAGAATAAATCAAGATTTCTTTGCACCTGAAAAGGACAGAATTCGATCTACATCAGATGATTCTGGAACAAGCTTTTAAGATAATGTCAAAGCTCACTTTGGATGTTAGTTATTGTGCAAGGATTAATTCTAGAGAGGTATTTTTTTTTTTTTTTTTGCTCTATCGATTTGCGTAGAGTAAAAAAAAAAAAAAAAAAAAAAGAATAAGTCATTGAAAGTAATAAAGCAGATCATATATGTGGAACAAACCTTCCGTTGTTTTAACTTGGCGCCAATTAGAAGAACAAATGTCGCAGAAGATAATATCAAAGCTCACTTTGAATGTTAGAATTATTGTTGGAGGATTAATTATAGAGAGGTATTTTTTTTACTCTATCGATTTGGCCAGAGTGGAAGTAATAAAGTACATTGGCCATTTAAAAAAAAAATTTACTATCTATTCGTGCGTAATTACTTATGAAATATTATACTGTCCTTTATCTTCTAATGCAAGTAATTCATGTCTATAAAACTGATGCTTACCCTGAAAAAATTCTCTTTGAATTAAACATTAAACTGAAGAAATTACGAAAAATTCTAATCCATTCTATCTTTGCTCATTTTTATGCGAGTAAAATTATATTTTTATATATTTTTTTAAATAAAATTTGTGTATTTTAATCTTTTAAAATTATCTTAATTCATAGAAATACTTTAATTCTTCTCCTGTCATTTAGTGAAGAAATTGCTTATATTTTACCACGCCATTTAGAAACAGTAATTATAAATAGTTGTCTGGCGTTGCACAAAAAAGCTTTGAAAAAAAGAATAATGCGCTATTTATTGCCCACGCTTTACAGATTGATTGAAGCTGAAACTAAGGAAAATTAAGTGCCTATCTTTTATGGAATGCAACACCATAATACCAATGCTGTCAACTATCTCTTCTCTTTCTGAATCAAAAGAGGAAGAGAGGAACTTGTCGAATCGAATAACATTTGTGACACACAAGCTGCAAAAAAAAATTCCTACCAAATGAATTTGTCTCCAAATAACAAAGGGAAGTGGTGTGTGGGTGGAAGACTTCCTTTTGATTTGGTGGTGCTGACAAAAGGAAGTGAGGATTTGAGGAAGTGAAGTGAAGAGTAACAAGAGAAAGAACTTCGTTTAGATTTATAAACTTGTGGACACTTCCGACTGTGGCAAATGACCCCTCCTTAGCCTTTGATTGGCAGTGATCTCAGTTGTAGAGTGAGGATAACCACTCGCCACTGACCAACACACATCTCTGGTCATTACCCCCTGACACTTCCGTGCACCCCTAGGGGGTGAGGGGTGGAACCTAAAAGCAAAGTCGTGTCCCTCCCTTTCGATTCCCAGTGTGGCACAGGGCGACGTGATGCGGCTAATGCCTTCACTTTATCTTGGCACCCTAGGGAAGGGCCTTTTTCTTTACAGTCCAAACGATTTTCCTTCCTGGCTATTTCATTCCTCCGGTGGCATCGGGGTTGCGTGTACGGATTTATTCGCTCGTTTGCAGCTGTCAAGCGGTATTGAAATAATAATAGCGTTGCTCTTCGTCACACGACACGGAAAATCGAGCTGTCGCTTTTGAAATGTCTTTAAATAAAGTTAGTTTCAGGTTTCTTGTAGACCCCACCATTTCTTTTTTTATTATAAGAAGCGGGTAGTGTTATGTGGATATTTTTATAAGCTTTAAATAATTCTATAACAATATTGGAATTCTTTGTATTTGGCTATTGGAAATCGGTTTTTGTAATTTTACGGAGATTAAGAAACTCTTCATTTGTATTAATTGAGAATTGATAAACATTTATTGCATCTATAGAAAACTTTCATAAATAAAGGTTATGTTATTTTTGCAGGACAAAAATAGATTATCGCGAAGTATAACTTTATTGTTTTAAATAATTACGAATAGAATATTCATAAACTACTGGTGGTGTTTCGTTCAGTCTATTTTTAGGAATTTTGGACCATTCGTCATTGATAGGGCACACACACACACACACACACACACACACACACATATATATATATATATATATATATATATATATATATATAGCATATTCAGAGTTACCTAGGTTGGTTTACTGTAAGGTAGATAAGGCTTATAATATGCATCTGTTAAAGAAAATGGGAGGGATACTTTCTGAAAAGTAAAAAGTTCACATGTATGTGTTAAACATGAGGAAAACTTATATGCAGCTTCCCTGATAATGACAAAGCATATTACTTCAAATGCATGCGAGTTCATTTTCTAAGCGGTCCTAGTTGAACTTCAATTATCGAACTGCGTGATAAAGCCTATGTGCAGAGTCTACTTGAATCGCTGTGAGAAACTTTGTATATTTTTGTCTTAGGCGGCCTTGTATAGGCGTACTACAAAGCTTTTAAACGAATGACCATGGTAATTTTTTCCTTTTGCAAACATTTACAACTGTTGTCATATTTTGGATAATTTCTAACTTTTTAATTTCAACTTAAAATAAAAAAAAAAAAATATTTTCATCTTTCCTATTATTTTTTTTTTTTTAATAAAATTTTATGTAATTTTAGTACTTAATACTTTGAAAATGGGAGGCTTAAATTCCCGTCTTTTATTTTTCAATTGTTGGCAACAAAAATTTAATTCTTCGCAACGGATATTCAGCTGTTGGCGACGGAATTCAGCTGTTGGCGAAGGAAATTCACGTCATTTGCAGGGATGCCAACCATTACGGAATATATTAACCAAAAAAAGTTGAAAAATATTACAAATTATACTTATTTACAGAAAAAAATGCGGGAATTCAGGATATACACTTTTCATTGCATGCATGCTTCGATGTGGTAACACTTTTGTCGTTAATAAATTGTACCTAACATAAAATAAAAAGTAAAAAAAACTCTGTGCATACTTGTCCACTTGGAACGTATGGCAAATATGGATGCCGATGACAAATCTTATTTTATCTCATAAACTGATCTCTCCCCATTTTCGTGAGGGGGTTCAAGGAATGTCTCCCGCACAAAAGCAATTTCCGCTCTCTTCTCTCGTTGCCATTCGAGGCGAAGGAAAAACTATTCAGTGAAACCGTCGAATCGATATCAAAGGAAATCGAGATTTTTCGGGACGAAATGCGTGTAATTGAACTTTCTCGACCTCCCCCATGATATTTGAATGCCTATGAAATCCACCGGATTGCCTGCCAATAGAAAATACGAGTATTTGCCTCTTTTTTGCAAAACGTTGTCTGCGGAAATTTAATTTGTGGTCACAATGTTGCCACAGTTAAAATTCTGTTTGCAGTACTTCAAGTTTAATGTAAAATATTCTTATTAGTTAATGATAATAGATTTTTTATTATTTTGGTTCCTGAATGGCCGAGTGTCTGGCGCTCGGTGCCACAGGTTTCGGCGTCGAGTCCTGGCGGTGTCATGGATATGTTGTCGCCTGCTAGCGACTAGTTGTGTCAGGTAGTTTTTGTGCTGTAGGCGTCTGGTGAATGGAAAACTCAAATCTCTAGTTAAACCTTACAGATGTGGTTCGGAATCCACTTTAAACCGTAGGTCCCGGTCTAACATGATCAGTAGAGCGTTGTCTTGAGGTTTAGTCAATCTCCAGATCTCGCGGTTCTTCGCTAAAGTGAAGCTATTTAGCAAAGCACTGAGCTGAAGCGCTCGGTGCCACACGTTTTAGATTCGTGTCCCAGGATTCCATGGATGTTTGTAGTTTGGAATCCACTTTAAGCCGTATGTTCGGCTCTCATATGACTGTAAGAGCATCACGGAGCCCAGTCAGACTTCTCTCACTCACATCATTCCCAAACTGTAAAGGGAGCAATTTTGCTCTAGGCACAGTAGTGGTCCCTCTTAGCCATGGCCCAGTCGCCTGCGACGAGGTTTTTTGGACCTGATATAGGTTTTTCTGCACCAAGGGGATTAGAAACAACATCAAAATATTTCATTGATTATTACAACAATATCTCTTAATTGAATATTATTATGGAGTAATAGAGAAATTACTTTGTTTAAAGGATTTTTCAATGGATTTGGTGTAATGTAACAAATGGCCTTCAAATAAAATATCGTCAATTCTTGCACAGAACTGGTCTACAAAGTTGAAGAAATCTGAAAAGAGAGAACATTGAAATACAGCAAAACAAAATAGCATCTGCTAGATTAAAAAAATAAGTAAATAAAAAACCCTTAGAGACTGCATCAGATTATTGATTGCCGGTCAAATCTTAAATAAATTCGAGCAATATATATTTGCTTCAATCCAAGTCTGCATTTTCAATCAAAATTCTCTTTACCCTCCCTCCATTCCTCTATTTCCCGTTGGGATTTCATAATTTTATTGGACATTTATGAGCACTGCTGACAAAAAAAAAAAAAAAGTGATTTACCGTCCTGTTTTCCACTTCATCAAATTCTCCTTCTGTTCACTCGAAATTCCTTGTGCTGCTATTGGCCACCGAGCCTACTGGGTGGTCATCAGAGTAGGTACCCAATCACAGTCGAGAAAGGGGTTGGCAATTCCCCTCCTGTTGATACTGCTTCGAGAGGATGGTTGTCATGACGACAACTTGATTCAACAAGTTCTTCATTTGGTTTTTCTTTTCGCAGTCAGCGTTCGCGCTCTGTTGAATCTGATTGGAAACCCCATAGCCCCCCGTTATGGCCTGGAGGAAGGAGGGAGGCTCATGCGTAACAATCCCTTCAGCCCCTTCTTTGCCAGAAAGGATCATTCCTTTTTTGCAAAAATGGAAATGGGGAAGTTTGCTGCTTCAAAGAGCAGCTTCACTGTGATGATACAAGAAGTTGAGGCATGTGAATGGTGCCTTAAAAATTAATTTCCCCCATCTTTGCTGATCTAGTCACAAAGAAGAGCATTCACTTGTTTATTGTTCTGAAAGAGATAATATTAATTTTTCTTAAAAATCAATTACTGCCGACCTGCATTTTAGATTAAACTTTTACTCTAAAAATAAATAACTATCTTCATACTAAATTTGGAAAGTTTTCTTATTCTATGATCTAATTGACGAATAATAGAAGATACTCAAAAAGTGGGTAGTTAAGTTGCAAAAATATATTACATTAACGGGTATTTTTTTTTTTTTTTTTTTAATTCTGTGGTTACACCGTGTGCTCCCTAATTCTTCAGATTCAATCGTGTCGTCCAATAAGGATGGGCGTCTGTTAAACGCTAAGAACAGTCACGAAATTATCTACTGCTTTACATTTTCAACAACTTTAACCGTCTATAAAACATATATTATATTGAACCGAAAGTAATACAGGATTTAAAATACTTTCGAAAGGAAAAAAATATTTATATATATATTTAACTATTAATATATTATCCGTCATTTTCTATGATATTTAACCATATTGCGGGCAATTTTTTTATACCTTCTTGGGAAATTTTTTTGTTTTGTTTTGTTCTGTTTTGCTTCAAAATATCCATTTAGAGGATTTTAGATCTCTTGGTTATTATTCAAATTTTTGCCATCAAAAACTCAGATAATAATCTGATATTTGGACTATAAGATAGATGAGGTAGATTTTCCCGGCTTTTGTTGAGTTGTTTGTATAGTGTGAAGCCAGGCGCTATTTTGTTGAAGCATCACTCTTTGTCTATTGAATAGTACTGATCGTTTAATGAGTAATGGCCATTTTAAGTTCTCTATTATCAATAGATATCTGAGGTTACAGTTTGGTTATTCCCAAATAAATTCAAAACCAATTGTCCCTTCCATATCCACCAAATACAAAGCATGCCAAAAACATTAAATTCAGCGAACCTTCAATATGATAATCATTTTGCCAGCCACCATGTTTCGTCTACGTAACTTATCTATGTTCAACATATTTTTAGTATTTGAATACATTCATGACTGGTATGTTTCGAAAATTATTTCTTAAACTGATTGGATTTTCTTTATGAGAAATTTTACTTTTATACATTTTCCATTTAATTTTTTAGAATGGAAAAAAATATTAAGAAATACCAGACATGTTTTACAACAAACTTAAATTAATGTTTTTTAATTCAATCATTTTTTATTGTAAACGATCATTAGCATCTTAATTTAAAATAAAACAGCTTACGGTTTCAGTTAAATTACAAGTCAATTGAAGCACACATGAAACCAATTGCTAAAATCGGAATGTACAATTGGCTGGCTGATCATTGCTTCACTCAAAAAGATTATTTTCATCCATTTAATGGGAATGGAAATTATCTCAAAGCTTTTCACTCATCCACGCACACATAATCATTCCGTTGTGTTTCATTTCCATTACTATAACATGGGGTTCTGTTACGCTTTTGATAGAGATGCATCTCCTTTACTTTCCATCCTGAGATTGATCCCGGTTTTGGAGAGATCGAATTTCTAAAACTTATGCACTCGGAACAGCAGTCAGCAAATCCCTATCCTTTCTCTCCACCCCCCTCCCCTTTATCCTGGGGGAGGGGGTTGAAACTGGACTCCTCACTCTAATCAGCAAAGTAATGAGGGGGAGAGAACCGAACGCGTGCCCCTCGGATCAGGTATCCGTCATGCGAGAACGCCTTTAATCTGCAGAGCGTCGTCAGGAAAAGCAAGCCAGCCTCTACAGATAATAGAAAAGATTCGTTCGGTAAACTGAGCCGTTCACGCTTTTGTCACAATTTCGGATGGTTCCGTTCAAGATAGCCTTGATTGGATAAAAATTTCGGTACAAGAATTGAAGTGATAAGTTTAACATAAACTATTATGTTATTTATTACCTTTTAATAAGATATTTAGATAATAGTTTTTTTAACCAGCGTCTTTTATAGTCATTTACAACAATATAGCTCTGCCATTGAATGGTTATAAATCCTGTAGGATTAACTTTTTCTAGTATAAAAGTATTAGTCTCAGTAAGTTTTAATCGTATTGTTAGTTACCATTATATTCCAGTTTTTAAAAACATCATTGTGTTAAATGTTTATGCTAGTACTGATATGCGAACTTGATGGTAAAGTGTTTAATGATCTGGTACTCGATGCCACAGGTTTCGGGATCGAACAATGACAACAATAACGATACAACAAGTAAACCTTGTTTACTTGCCATTGTATAATCTAAATTGATATCTTTGTATTGATGAATGCAGTTTCAGAATTCTAATTTTAAGCAAGCGTGCTTACAAAGAATAGTATTTATCTAATATATTGTAAAGAATTTTGTTTAAAACAAGAAAGTTTAATCTTTGTCGGGATTAGTGTATTCCATCTGATACAATGAGTCAGGTTGGTTACTATGAAGACAATTACTTGCAGAATGCTAATGACTGAACCAGTTAGGCATGATCCTCATGTAGTAGTTGGCACTCAACAAAGAGTAGTATTTATCTAATTTATTGTAAAAAGTTTTGTTTAAAGCAAGATATCTGTGTAGTTTTTATCAGGATTAGTGTATTCCATCTGATACAAGGAGTAAGATTAGTTACTACGAAGACAATTACTTGTAGAAAGCTAATCACCGGATCAGTTAGGCATAATCCTCATTTAGTTAAAGAACATTAAAAAAAATTATCCACTGTTTTTAAGCATTGTTTTGTATTTAAAGATGAAAAGTTATTCAAAGCTCCTGCCAAACCTTGTTTACTTGCCATTGTATAATCTGAATTGGTATCTTAAAATTGATGGATTCAGTTTCAGTTTCAGAATTTTAATTTTAAGCAAGCCTACTTACAAAGAATAGTATTTATCTAATTTATTGTAAAGAGCTTTATTTAAAACAAGAAATCTGTTTAGTTTTTGTCAGGTTTGGTGTATTCCATCTGATACAGATTGGTTACTACGAAGACAATTACTTGTAGAAAGCTAATCACCTAACTAGTTAGGCATGATCCTCATCTAGTAGTAGTTGTCACTCAAAATCAACCAGAGAGCGCTCGACTCGGTGACTTTGTATCACTTGTTGAGTCCTCTGGCCCTGTTGCAACCCGAAACTGTCTTCTCGGAAGGGTGTCTTGGGGGGGGCGTGTTAATGGAGAAGGGAATGACTGGAACTTGAATGGGGGAAGAGTATCCCTTCTCATCTCCGTTCCAAGTCATTAATGTCAGGGAAAGGTCCCCCAAGACGAAGGGGAAGGCTGCAATTGCGAAATCATCCCTCTTCCCACTTTCTTCTCAAATGGCAAACATCAAAGCCACCTTGATCGATAAGGGGAAAGGATGTTGTTAAGATGATTGCTTCGGCGTCGTTTCGAATTGTTTATTAAGCTCTTAATTCAACCATTGCCTACTGGGGTATTCTGAAAGATTAAAGACGGTTTTGTAAACTTGAAGGATTGGCTTGGTGTCTATCTGGCGTAATGTCATTGAACAAATTGGTCTTATTTATGGAAATGCTATCTCAATTGTTAAATGCAGTATGTCCGAATTTTGGCTCTTATATTCGCGTAGTATCGATTTTTCCCATTCATTAAAAATGAGATTTTCGATGTATGCAATATTTATCACAATTATTATTTTGTTTTAATAATCCGAATTCAGTATTCATAATAATACATTTTTAAGCGTAGATGTATTCGCGCAAAAAAATAGGCAGTAACTCTAAAATCTATTTTGTAAAATATGCTTTAAGTTTTTCTTGTCGGATCATATAATTCGTAATAAAAAATAACGAAACAAATTAGAATTGAACGCTTAACTATTAACGGAATCAAATGAAGAATAATTAACTTAAAAAAATCATTCCATTCCTTTTTGATAAACAATTGTATTTGAAAATGCTCATAATTAGTTACACCGTAGACTACCATATGACCGTAGAGCGTTACAGAGCCCAATCAGATTTCTCTCTCACCCACATAATTCCCAAACTGTAAAAGGGCAACTCAGCTCTAGGCATAGTGATATGATGTGGTGTGGTGTAATAGTAGTAGTGTTTTGGAATCGAAGTTAAACTGTAGATCCGGTCTAATTATCCCAAAGTGTGCACAACATGATCGTAGAGCGACAAACCAAACAAAATCAAAACTGGAAAGTATCAAAATTTTCTACTAATTTTCGAATCTCTTATTTCCTTGAATTTATTAATCCCAAATCCGTACTAATGTGCATGATTGTAAATTCATTTAATTGAACAAGTGCAATGATTGTCTTATGTTGCACCATAATCGCTTCAATTATAATGTATGTATACGATATGGTACTCAACATCCGAATTTGACTATCATTCCATCGAAAACCCTCCTAAAGCATTATTCTTCTAAAGTCTTATGCTGAAATGAAATCCCTTCATACGTAATCCGAAATACTTATTAAGGGCCATGATTGTAAATTCAGTTAAATGAACAAATGCAATGATTGTCTTATGTTGCACTGTAATCACTTCAATTATATTGTTATGTATACAATATGGTTCTCAACATCCGAATTTCTAGAACATTATTCTTCGAAAGCCTTCTCCTGAGATGAAACCTCTTCATACGTGATCCCAAATACGTACTAATGTGCATGATTGTAAATTCAATTAAACGAACAAGTGCAATGATTGTCTTTATGTTACATTATAAGCGAAGCGATTATGGTGCCATGTATACAATATGGTACTCAACATCCGAATTTGACTATTATTCCTTCAAAATCTTTCTCCTGAAATGAAACCTCTTCGTAATCCCAAATACGTACTAATGTACATGATTGTAAATTCAGTTAAATTAACAAGTGCAATGATTGTAAATTCAGTTAAATTAACAAGTGCAATGATTGTAAATTCAGTTAAATTAACAAGTGCAATGATTGTAAATTCAGTTAAATGAACAAGTGCAATAATTGTAATTCTGTTAAATGAACAAGTGCAATGATTGTAAATTCAGTTAAATGAACAAGTGCAATGATTGTTTTATGTTACATTATAAGTGAAGGGATTATGGTGCATCCGAATTTGACTATCATTCCACCGAAAAGCCTCCTGAAAACATTATTCTTCGAAAGCCGTTCTCGTGAAATGAAACCTCTTCAATAATTCCCGGTGCGCAGAGCTTTTTTTCTCTGAGTACGCACGCAACAAGTTAGGACCTGCCCAATCGAAAGGGGCTTATCTAATATTCAGAAGCTGTTCGCCGGACGTGATGCCGGATAAAGAAAAACTGATCGATGCGGGCCGGGGGATCGATGTCTATGAATCAGTAAAACCTAAATAAGTGTTCGTCTTCGTGAGCCACATGAATCTTGCAAGTGGCTCGTTCCTTCCTTCTCGAGTCACGCTCTTCCACAGACCTCCCCGTAATGAAAATTCATCACATTTCCCGAAGCACATACCGTAAAGACGTGCCGGGCCCCTTTTCAAATATTTAAATCTGCCGTGGGAATTTGTTTATGAGTTCGACCCCTTGAGTTTCTGTAACTGGGCAGATGAAAGATCTGCTCTCTGGCAACATTTATTAACCTTACTAGTGGTGTGTGTTAATATTGGTCACATGTTAGCTATGAAAAAAAAAAAAAAGTACAGTTGTATATTTGACACGTAAAACATCATAATGTTCTTTTAATGCTAACTAGCATTTTAACTGAAAACAATACACAGATATTTTTTTCTTATGCTGCTGGCAAATACTTAGACCAGTGTGGCCAACCCAAATGATCTTGTCGGCTACTTTGGAAATGCATCCCCAACCCCTCGGGCCGCATATAAAATTATATATCCCCATATTAGATTGAGACCCACTATAGAAATTTTTTTTGGAGTGAAAAATTGAAACAGAATGAATTATTATTGTGTTTACTATTATTCTTGCATTTAAATATAGATAACATAATAATAATGATACTAAACGCACATTGTAAAGAAATATATAATACTAAAAATGTAATATAAAAAATGTGTAAATATCAACGAAATAAAAAAAAAAATGAAATCATTAAAAAATATTTGTTTCTCCACTCTTTCACTTAGCTTTTGCAAATCGATATTATCAATATCTCAATTTGGGTATTTGCACATCGTGATGGGTGTTTCGTCCATAGTTTGAGCGTGTTTTGTGTTGGGTCAATTTCATTTTAGAAAAAAAAATTATTCGCAGGTTTAAGTTGAACCAAAAGCGCTAACAACTTGAACTAAGAACTCTGCTATCGCCAATTAATTGTGCGTATCTAGGGATGGTCATTTAAAGAGAGACATAGAACCTGTTATATTAGGATGTTCCAAGATGCGCGCGCATCATGAGTTCGTAGAATATAATTTTTCTGCGAACTCATAAAAAAAAAAAAAAAAAAGCAATATCTGTCCTATATTCGCAAGAATATTATTTTAAAATCAAAGTTAATGTTTTATCATAATTTCGACGTTTTATTTTTGAATATAGGGATGCACAAGTAATTTTTCTAATACATTGGTTTTTACTACTTTGGCCATTATAAAATAAATATATTTTGTAAAAGTGTGAAATTTTTAATTTTTAGCAAAAGCTTATTTTATTATCTCTGGATTTTTTAAATTTATTTTTAAAGTAATTTTATTTCATTAAATTTTTTTTTTTTAATAAATTTGATGAATTGGGAATATTTATGTAAGCATACAAAAAAAAAAAAATGTACACAGTAGAATGTTTTTAGATTTCTGTCATGGTATACTAAAGTTGACTTGCATTCTTTTTCATAGGTAACTATGGTGAAAGTCCAAGAATGCCATGTGTTCCGTACTTGCATGGATTGCAGGGAGCCAATGATCCTTACTGTGGATGGTGTTCATTAGAAAATAAGTAAGATAATTAAAAATATGTGGAGTCAAAATGTTATATTTTAACAAATTGTTTAAATGTAATTGTTTAAAGAGGTCAAGCCAATATTACTCAAAAAAAAAAAAAAATGCTCTGATAAAAATGACCATGCAGCGATCATTGATTTGTTATAATAAAATAACTTCTCTGATTGTTGCAAGTTTTACAATTGTGTTATATAATTCTGGAATTAATATTAGTCTAAATTTAATTTCTTTTAACTATTTTTTATAACTAATATAAGTCTTTAATTTATATTTTATAAAAATATATAAATTTTAATTTACTTAGGGAAAATCCCACTACCCAAATCAATACCATAATTTTATGGGTAAAAATTGTTTAAAAATTTCAGTATTTTCAAATTTAAGTGATATTATTTTTTTTGTTAAATTCAATATTTCTTTTGCAGATGCAGTCTCAGAGGAGCCTGTGCTGAAGCTGCCCAAGATCCATTGTATTGGTTGTCATATAAAAGTGGAAGATGTACTACTATCACAGAGGTACATCCACCTCAAATACAACGCACGACAGCTCGCATTGTAAGTTTTAAAAGTTTGTTTCTTATTAATAAAAATATTAATTTTGTTTACTCAAATAATGCTGTTTAACATAATAATTCATTGTATGCTTTATTATTTCTGGCTACAATTTGAAAAACACATTTAACAAATTAGAATTTTATTTTGCGGTTTATAAACTGCTTCATTTAATCTTTTCTTACTCCTTCAGAAGTTTCAGTGAAAATTAATTTTAAAAAATGGCGATTAAAATGCTTTATTCCCCCCAAAAATAAATATACAGAACTGTATGAGCATGAAAATATCAGTTTTGTTTTCAAATATTGAGTGACAGATGGAAATTTGAGGATGACGCATAAATTTTTATGAAATATATAATATAATATCATAGAAAGATATCTATTCTGATTATTAAATTTAATTTTAAAAATGTGTTTTCCAAAATAACATATCCTTATGCCAATAACAGCATTTTCCTTTGTATGATTTTTATTTTTTTTTTTTAGATATTTTCAAACAAAAATTTAAAATTTCATTTCATATATTCTCGTGTATTTTAATGGACTTTTGAAGAACTAACTATTGATTTTATTCTAACCATTATTATTTTAATTTTAGTTGAATTTAGTGATTGATAATTTACCAGCATTGGAAGGACAATTCTTTTGCGCCTTCTCTGCACTTGGCAAAGTTTTGGTCATGAATGCTACTCGATCTGCTAATGGTGTTAATTGTGCTACTCCTCACACACAGACTCTCTGCCACCTATACCACCAGGAGCGCGTAAGTGTCTTCTTGAAATTCATACTAATGTTATTATTCATATTTTCTATTTAGCTACATACAATTTATATTGCCTAAAAGCAAATCAAGCTGCATTGTTTCCAAGAATTCATGATTGAATACATCAGTAGCTATTGAAAATGTTCTAAATTTTTTGCTATTTTGATATCAATTTCTGTATTAATTAAAAAATTTTTGCATTTTGAAAACTTCTTATTTTTTAATATTTTGAAATATGATTTTTAACTATTTATAATTTCATCCACTTTTGCACGCACATATCGTATTTGTCACAATAATTTCACAACAAAAAAAAAAAACAGAAATGTAGCCATTCATGAACATTAATATGCAATCATAAAAAATAAAAAAAAAATACTTTTTCATTGTGCTTCTACAATTGGACTCTTTACTGTATCTAAAACTCCTTACTGAAACTGTTTGGTTGGCAATTTATTTTTTATTTTTAATTTTCAAATTGACAAGATACTTTTAAGGTAATTTTTTTGGTTCTAGTTGCTAAATGTTTGTGAATTAATTAAACTGTATTAATTTTTATTTCATTTGTTGCAATAATTAATTAATAATTACATTTGTTATGGCAATCTTATGGAAAACATCCAAGTCAAAAACAAAGCTTTGTTCTTTTCAAAAATTTTCTGAATGTTCTTTTTCATTTCCTCTCTATATTGTTATTGAAATCTTCTTATTTTTATGTATCTAAAAATTTATGAAACTTAAGCAAAGACAAAATATTGTATATTTACAGTATATAGTACAACAATGATCGTTTATTCTGAAGAGATACAACAATATAGTCCATACCCATCTACAAGGTCGTCATTTAGTGTGGCACAAGCTAAAACCAGTTCTTTCTCAAGAGTCACTGTGTCGGAGTTGAGGAATATTTGGTTGGATAACTACCATGGATTTACAATACTGTGTGGCTCATATTCTAGTATAGAATCGTCACTAAATAATTAAATCAAATTTTCTGAATACTTTTCATACTTTATATCATATATTCTATTAGATTAATTTAATTGTATGTTGTTTTGAAATTCAAAAAGTTATTTCATAAGAAGAAAATAGATTGAAATGTGGAAAATTTAATTCGTAAATAATATTTTTATTTATTTTTAGATCATTTTACTGCCAAGCTCTCTGTCAGAATGAAAGTTGGACCTGATTTTGTAGCAACAAATTTTACATTTTATGACTGCAGCACATATACATCGTAAGAAAATTTTGTACTTTTTTTTCTTTTCAAAATCCTATTTCTATATTTTTTTGAATCTTTTAACTTAATAATTTTTAAATATTTTTTTAATTTTAATAATTTTGAATTTTTCATTGGCAATTTTACTGTGATCTGTTTTCATTAAACATCTTTTAATGGCAGATCTAAATATTTTTCTATGAATTCATTCCATAAAATTATTTTATGAATAATTTTATGGAATAATACCAAATATGGAATTATTAAATTCAATTTATTAGAAGGACTATATAAAAATTAATTCAAAAGAGATTCACTTTAAAATGTTGTTAATATATTTTATGTGTGAATTCATTTAATTATAGCACTACATTTCATCCAATGGATATGTTTGAATACCTATAAAAATTTTCGATAACATTTACCACTTAAAATTGGAGGTTATATGACTATTATTTATTATAAATAAATAATAGTCATATATATATTATGACTATATTTATTATTATTTTAATTTTGACCTCTCTTTCTTTTAGATGCACTCAGTGTGTCTCCAGTGATTTCCCATGCGACTGGTGTGTAACTGGTCATCGTTGCACACATGATACTGGTGAAAATTGTAGAAATGATGTCCTTGTTACTGGAGTAGCTGTGAGTATATGCATACTATATTAATGAAAGTTATTATAGAAAAATAATTTCAATAGTTTTATAATGCATAACATATTAATGCTAAATTAAAGTTTTTTATATATATATATACTTTTTTAAATAATAACTGTGTCCATATTAAAGCAAAATTAAATTTATTAAATTTTATTTAAATAATATTCAGTAAAAATATAAATCAATTTTTGTCATTTATTACATTGCAATTTTTTTTTTTTTTTTTTTTTTTTTTTAAAGAGTGTTGGCCCAAGTATTCGTTCAGGACCTGGTTTTGTCCTCGAATCAATAAAACAGCAAATGGATCAACAGAAATTCTTGTTGCATCAGGTATCAGCAAGAGAATATCTGTCAAAGTCGATAATATCCAGGTGTGTATTTGTGTTCTGTTTAAAGAAATATTATAAAATGGTATGTTTAAACTATTCACAACTTCATGTTTCTTTTATCTTGCCTAATAAAAGTGTAATTTCTTTTCTCTGCAGCAGCATATAGCAAGAATGAGATTCCTTTGTCAGTTTAACATTGAGGGAAGAGTGAAACAAGTAAATGCTCAACTAATTGGAGAAGTTATGTATTGTGAAGAAATGGTTGTAAGTAAAACTTTTGAAATTATTATTATTATTTTTGTATTTAGCTTAAAAATAAATGGAAGAATGTTTTTATTATTATATTTAGTTTTTTAAAAGCTATGCATAATTTTGGATTAAACAAATAAAATTAGGGTGAGTTTCATAAATATGATGTGTATATTAACAGTTAATGTAATCTGAATTTGTCATAATTAAAGTATTAGTAAAAGTATATTATTTTCTCTGATAAGTTTTTAATAAGTACTAGTTAATGATTTTTTTTGCTAGTTTTAAGTAATTACTTTATATATAACTACTTTAAAATTCTTATTTCTATATCATTTGTACATAATAGTGGAATGTGGAAAAAAAAAGCTCATGTAAATGTTTAAAGGAGCAAATCTTAAATTAATTAATGACTGCATAATATTTTAAATATTAGATATAATCTTTTCAGTGGAAATAGCTACTCTTTCTTTCTCTGATAAAACATTTTTATATTTTTTTAGCAAAATATAGAATAGAATATGTTTTTATTTGAAGAATTTATATTATTAAAGGAATTTTTCAATGAATAAGATTTTAAAATACTTTTAGAAAAGTTCAAGCAATTTTATTCTATCTATTAAATATTTGAAAATTTCTGCTAACCCACATGAAATAAATTATTTTTCAGAAAATGTAATTATATTGCATTTAAAAATATTTAATAACTAAACCAATTTTATTTTTCACAAAAAACTCTTCATGGGATAATTTTTTTAAAAAGCTCTTGTTTTGTTAGTAATATTTTGTATTATATATATATTTTTAAATATACACTATTAATCAGTGTTTGTCTTTTTAAAAATATTGATTTTAATTGTTTTGATTTTTGCAGTTTTCATACAGCACTCAAGCACCTAATATCACAGCAGCTTTTTGCAGTTATTTGGGATGTAAATAAGCCTTTTGATAATCCAGAAAATATACATGGTATGCACATCTGAGATTTCTTCTTTATCAAAGAGAAATTTGGAAATTTGCTTGTGCTTCTTTTTTGCTTTTGAGTTACATATTTTAAAACTTCTCTTCTCTGTTAATTTTCAGTGCTTATCTTTCGATGCTCTGGAATGGCCCAGAGCTGTGGAATCTGTCTGGAACTCCCGAGAAGTACAAATGTGGCTGGTGTCAAGATACTGACAATTGGTGCCAAGTATATGAACATTGTAATCGTTTGCCAACCCTTTGGCTGGATAGGAAGCAAACATGCCCAAATCCTCAGATACTTTCGGTATGTAATTATTAAATTGATTTTGAAATGTGTATGTAACTTTATATAGCTTTGTCTCACTAAAGGTTTTGAAAAGTGGGAGGGTATGATGCATCTTTTTTAAAGCAATTTTAAATATTGATTGGGAAAGATTTTAACTATTAATTTTTTCAGTCCTACCTAGCAAGTATGTGCTTCATTAGTAGTTGTTTTTTTATGTAGAACTTACATTAATACTTCAATGCATAATGGTTGTAGATGTGATAGAAACTTATGAATATTTTAGTGTCATTTTTTCAGTATTGTAATAAAATAATAAGAATTTAGTAAAATAACCAATAACCATGGAAACCAAATTTACAATTGTACATTGTATAGAGAAATGTATTCTTTATATGGTACAGTTTCATTTTGAAGCTGTAGTATATCATTTCCCTGGTTATGAGGAAGCATATTATTTTTAAGGTTTTGTTTCTTTATAAGATGTGATAGATTTTATTGATATTTAAAAAATGCTTACATTTTAATTATTTGATTAAAATTTAAGTATTTTATGCTTATATGCATCATTAATTTAAACGAAAACCCTTAGTAGCAGTTTATTTCTTATACTTTTAATGTGTTAATGTACCTGAAATTTTTTTAAAAAGTTTAAAACTTGGTGTATTTTAAATTAGAATGCTTATTACAAGCAAATAATCATTTTATAGTCACATATAATTTCCTTATTTGTAATAGGTACTGAGATGTTTTTCAATAGTTTTTAAGTGATGCGTAATAAGGTCGGATTTTTTTTTTTTTTAAGAATTCTAACAAATGAACTTTTTTTCATTTGAAAATTGATTCACAGCAGACGCTTATTATTTTCTTGTTTCAGTTTTCTCCTAAGTCTGGACCTTGGGAAGGAGGTACAAATATTACCATCAAAGGTATCAACTTGGGAAGAGTTTTTGGAGACATTGCAAACAATGTAAGAGTTATTCATGAAGATCGCAAAGTCATTGCTGAATGTGTGCCTCATGAAGAGCTTTATGTGAAAACTACACAGTAAGTAGTTAAATACAAGTCAGCAATATCTTTTATATAAGTATCTATTTAATAAATATTTGTTTTAAAAGCAAATTGAATTTGAATTTTTAATTTTTTTTAATAATTTGAATTTTTTTATAAATATTAACAAGTATTTTTAATGTATTATTGCTATAATTGAAAAATATATTTAAATTAATTGATTCTTTTCTCTCTAGGATTGTTTGTCATGTAGAAAAACCTCCTAATTTGACCACAGGTCTTATGGGTGGACCTATGGTGGGATATATAGAGGTCAAAGTATTAAACGATTACACTGCAAGGTCAAGGGAGCAGTATTCATTTGTGGTAATTAAATTTCTGTTTTTGTCTAGTAAATGCCCATTTTGTATCCCATACCTACTTTTTAATTGTATACTATTGTATTATGAAGCAAATGACTATTACATATGTGGGGTTAAGCGGTACTCCAATGTTGAAAAGATTTTTATTTTATTAAATTTATAGTTTAATTCCCATAAGAAGGCAAAAATCGTATTTTAAAATTAGCGATTAACACAACACGAAATTTACTTATTGGCCTATGCAATGGATTTGGTGAAAATTTTAATAGAGTTAATTGTTTTATAATATGCAATTATTTACATTTAAATTTTCAGAAATTAGCCATAAGCCTGTTTTAATTGTGGTGCTGTAAGTATATTAAGATTTTTGTTAAATTTGACCTTTTAAAAAATTGCCATGGGGAAAAAATGTAGAACTCAGTTCTAAATTACTGAAATCTAACATAATTTTAATTAATTATATTATTATGCTGTATATCTTGGCTAAATGTATCCAAAAGTGCTTGACTCACATTGAGAATACCACACATAAGTTATTTTAAATTTTATTTCCTTCAAAAAGTCAACTCCTCGAGATTTTGTATAGATAAATAAAGGGCAATGCATGCACCATTAGCATCTCGTCAAATGTCTAATTGATATTTTAATGACTTATTAAATGTTAATTAGCTTTTGATTTTGATTGTTAAATGAATGATATAGAGATGAACTGGTTTTGATAATCCAATTTAATAACTTTTTACTGGTGCACAATCATTTTACACCCAAGAAAAAAAAAAAGTGTTATGTTCATTGCTCTGAAATACCAAGCACGAGGGCTCCTCTTCTTATTCAAATTCAGGAAAGGCTTTCTTTTCTTATTAAAAGGTGAAATTTATCTATGAAATAACTAAATTCTCCATGTCAAAATAAATAGAATCCTCTCACTGTCACCCAAATCTTGAATCCTGCCAAAAGAATTTCTCTTTTCATAAACTTCTAAGAGCTATGTTTAACCGATTAATTGCTAAATAATATTTGCATAAGGAAATTCCCATCGTCTTTTTATATAATTTTGCATCTTAGCAACAAATTCATCTTAGTATGGTGCTGCAAATGTCTGCCTAAAGCAGCTGTCAATTGTTTGCATATATAATTTTGGTAGAAAACTTGGACACAAACTTAAAATAATTTTCTATGAATGACACAGCACTTTCATAACTAATTGTAGGGTTCTCTCAGTATAAACCATAACATCTAGCCTTGACAAGGTGAATAATCTGTTACAATACTTGTAGTTTTTTTTTTACATTGTATGTACCTTTTGTGTGTATGTAGAATCCAAGAATTACATCCATAAAGCCTGGAAAAGGACCCAGATCTGGAGGAACAATCTTAGAGATTTGGGGTCTTCACATGGATGCTGGAAGTAGTGCTGAAGCCTATGTGGGAGCACTGGCCTGTAATGTTACTGTGTAAGTTCATAATAAAAAATTTATGAAACATTTATCATTTTAAAATTATTAACAATTTATTCATATTTTTTTATATGCTTTAATATCCACAACTTTTATCATTTTAGAAAAGAAAATGAATTTTACAACACATATTATAAAATAATAACAAACATATTATGACTACTAAATCATTTAATTTAAATTAAATAATTCAAAAGAAATCACAAGTGTTCAAATACCAAATGAACTTTTCCAACTTCATCTCTTCAGCTATATAGGGGAAAAACCATGTAGTTAAATTTATGTAAATACAATTTTACAAGCAGTTATTATAGCATGATTATTTTTATCTGCTTAAAATGAAATGTTTTATGCATTTATTGTTAATGCTATTAAACCAGTATTAATGCTGGAATTCCATTAATTTTACTCTACCTATTTGTAATACAAAATTAAACAATACAAAATTCAATTAATACATTGTTCCATTCACCACTATTACAAGAATACTTCCTATATTTATTGCTATAAATATAGCTATTACAATATTTAGCTATTAATCATAGTATTATTGATTGATAAACTTATTAAAAAAATAAAAGGCATGAATCATAATAAATAATTTTTTACTGTCAATAATAAGATATCTATAATGTTACTTCTCATGAAATCAATCTTGCCTGGATTTCAATAATCTTTATGTGCATATTTAAATTGTACTATTGTATTTAATATATGTATATATTTTTAAATTTTGTATTTAAATTGTGTATTAAAATTTATAATATATTTACTATGAATATATGGCAAAGTTTTTTTTTAAAATTTATTTATTTATTTATTATTATTCTCTTTTTTTATTCTTAATAATCCATTAAAACATGTTGTTTCCTTTTTTCTTTATGTGAATAATGTATTTAAAATATAAGTAATAAAATAATTATTCTTTTACGACATATATTTTTTTATTCAATCCAAAACATTGTATCATGATTTTTCTTCTTGAAGACGTGATTCCAACCAAGCAGTTTGCACAACACCAGCTTCCAAAGAGACTATTCCACAAACAGTGAGAATGAAGTTTGATAATGGTTTACGTGTCTTCGAGGATTATAAATATTTGTATGTTGAAGATCCTGCCATCACTTATGTTGAATCTGGATCAACAGGTCAGAGGGGGCATTCCCAAAGGAATACCAAGGTGAAAATTTAGTTTCCTTTGAGAAGTTTTTGTATTATAACAGACAACTTATTATATTTATCTGAAAATAATTATATAAATTCTGTTTGGAATTTTTTTTTTCTTTTATCCTTATGACATTTATCTACTGACACTATTCCATATGAAATTTAAAAAAAATATTTTTTTATAGCGTTTATTTCTGTATTTTTTAATATTTTAAATTTAATATTTTGAGGGAAACAAATATAAATTTTTTCACAAATATAAGTTGATCATTTATACTTCATCAATTTTATTATTATTTTTAAATCTTATTTAAAAGGAAAAAATTTACCATGTTATTAAGATGTTTTTTTAAACTTTTTTATGTTTTTTATTATTATTATTATTATTTAACTTAATATTATAACAGGAAGTTATAAAATATGAAGTTAAAAAAAAAAAAAAAAGAAGTTAACTTACTTAGAAGAGAAACTTGATTCATTGGTGATACTGTTTCACAGTTTGCAGTTTTTAAAAGCTTTAGGGAAAAAAATATTTACATCTATTTTAAATTTGTTTTTGTTACTTCAATTAATTTTAGCAACTATAGTATGTTTAATGAGACTTTATAAAAGTTAATTTTTAAAGTTGCAATTTTATAATGTATACTTTATTCATAACAATATTAAACTTTTTTTTTTTCCAGTGGTGGAATTTCAATTAGTGTCAGAGGCACTAATCTGAATTCTGTGCAATTTCCATACATGTACACAATAGTAGATGGTCAGGAGTATAACAGCGTAAGCATTCATATTATTTAACCTTAGGTTGACCAAATTTCTTATAATAAAGATATTAAAATGGAACAAAATAAGTGACAGTATTTATTTTCAATATTTTGAAATAAATTGTACAATAAAAAAAATAACTTACTAAATATTAAATTGGGCTTTTCATTGTTCTTAAGAGTTCAGTCATAAAAAATTTTTAGACACAGAAGAATTTTATTTTATAAAATTGAAATTTAAAAATAAATTTATATAGTATTCATAGACTTAAATTGTTTTATAAATTATATAATATTTATAGCATTTTATTTTAAAACTTTTTAATAATTCTAAGATACAATATTTACTAATTGTACAAATTGAACTGTTTAGTTATTCAAATTGCATATAAAACTGTCTAAAAGAAACAAAAAATTAAAGTATAAAATAGATATTATTCTATTAAAAAAATATATATCTGGTTAGTCTCTTTAATTTGTATGTTTAATGTTTTTGAGTTCATGATCAGTTTTGGTACAATCATTTTTAATTTTTTAGAGCTGCATTGTAGACACTGCTACTGAAATGAAATGCAAAAGTCCTCGAGTTCCAGCAGAGAAATTAGATTTCTCCAGTGATGACCAAGATGCTCATCCATTAGAACTTGAGTATGGTTTCAAGATGGATCATGTATCTCAAGTTCAAAATCTCAGTAGTCAACCTAGATATTCGGAAATTCATGATGTATCCAGATCCTATTTACTATCCATTCTCTGAAAAGAATGGCATTAAGTACTACAAGAGTGATTACCTAACCATTAATGTAAATATTTTTAAATTGATCATTCTTCTTTCCTTATTGTATTATTATATGAAAAGCATTAAAATATTAAAAACAAGGACTATGTCAGGAATTTACTATAAGAATATTTAATTGGGTAATACAAACGAAAACTGTGTTGCTCTTATGTTGTATTAATGTTTAAAATTAGCAAAAGTTTTGGAAAATATTATTTGTGTTTTTGGGTTGTGAAATAATAATTCTGCAATTGATTTTTAAAAAATATTTTAACCTTTTTAAATGATAGGTTACCTTTTCTAATATTGTGGATATTTTTTTGTGCCAATTTTAATTTAACTTAGCCTGTTTTTAATTTTTAAGCCATACTGTACTCTGAATGTTACTAGTTTTTTTTAAGTAGTATTCAGGATTTATTGTACTGAAATGTAAATAATTATAAAATACAAAATATTTTAAAATTTTGTCAAAAATGTTCAGTGAAAAAAAGAAAAAAATGGTATTCTATAGAATTTATAATGTGTAAAAAAGAAATGGATATAATTTAATTTCTCTTTTCATTTATTTGAAACTTCCTTTTTAAAAAAGCGTGTTTCAAAAAAAAAAAAATCATGTGAAAGGAAAAATGTTCTTGAAAATACTAGTCAATTTAATATTATTTACAAATTTAATTTTTTTGTGTAAAATGTATGTATTGTTGTATGGAATAATTTGAAGATAATTATTTTGTTTTTCAGGGTATGAATCTAGATAGGGCTTCTCAAGAAACTGATGTGGTTGTTCGTATTGGTACAAGCTACTGCAATGTAACTTCTCTCTCTCGCTCTCAACTGACATGTCGCCCACCCACAACACAGCCACCTGCAAGAGATGCAAATGGAAAACCAGATGTGAATAAGATACCTGAAGTTGTGGTAAGGCTTTTTATGTTTTGAAATTTATTTTTTATTGCATAACTAGTTTGTTTTTTAAATAATTCATTGATAAATATATCTTTTTCAAAATCTCAGTAATTATTCATTCCCTTTGGATGTAGGCAAAGGCATGACAATCTCATTGTGTAAAAATAGGAACTAATTTACTGTAGTATTTATTGTTATGATTGAAAATAAAAAGGCATCAATACTAATATCTTTTTGTATCAATAAAATGGCATAATGAAAATATGTTGTATTTATTTTTATAATAATTAAATTAATTTTTAATAATCTTTACGTCAAGAGTTTTCAATTACTGGAAGCTAATTATTACATTTCATATATTTTTATTCCCAAGATGAGTAATTATAACACCATTTAGACTGAACACTGAGCATGACTCATTCCTATTTGCTGTTCTGATAATTCATATTATGACCTTTGTAAATCTCGATTGTGCAGCACGGAGTATTTAATTATATGCTTTACCACCAAAACAATTTTTTATTTAGTAATTAATTGAATCAATTTCATTCTTATTAAAATATTCATTAATATTTTAATTGTCATATTTTATTATTGTGTGTTCATTACCTCATTTTATCCTATAGTCTGGTTTATTTTGCCAATTTTTTCATAATTTGTTTTTAAATTATATTCATAAGTATGTTACAATTATTTGTTTAAATGTCAACACTTCAAGTAAATATCTTTTTATCGTACTATTTTTTTATTTGCTGTTTTAAATATTAATTTTTTTTTTTTCCTTGACTGGGATTTGTAATACAATAATTAAGACATTTATTATTTCTTAACTAAAAACTTTCCATTTGTAGGTTGAAGTTGGTGATCACCTGAAATTTACCATAGGAAAATTGAGCTATGAAGTGCCATCTAGTCAAGATGCTACTTTGACAAAACCAGTCATCATCGGTGTGATTACTGGAGCTTGCATTTTAGTTGTGATTGTGATAATTATCCTAATTGCTTATCGACGCAAATCTACAGAAAGCAGTCGGTGTGCTTAAAAACATGCAGGAGCAAATGGATGTCCTAGAATTGAGAGTAGCCAGTGAATGTAAAGAAGGTAAGTGTTTTTAAAAATTATCATTGTTGTTTAATATCATTAAAGTCTAATGTATGATCATGTTTCATGAATTATTGTGCTTTAAACACTGCTTAGCTAAAATTATGTCTTGTATGTTTTCTGCGAAAAGTATTTGTTTAGAGAACAGCAATGGAAACAATTTTTTTTAGAATTTCACATTTGAGCTTTATTGAATAATGTCCTGGCCTCATATTGCTCATAATGGCATTTTAGTTTTCTAGTAAATATATTTTGTTTATTAATTTTTTTAAATGTTTTATTTTATAAAATAGATTTTTATATAATTCTCTAAAATCATAATTGGTTATAGGCATTTAAAAAAAATTATGTTTGTAGTCAACACATTCCAGAAATTCAATTCAGTGTTTGAAATAGCTGGTGCTAATAAATTAATAGGAAAATCATAACAGCTGTAGAAATTACTATTGTCACTTTATTAAAAAAAATTTGAAATTTATTATTGAAATTTTTTTACCAGAAGATATCCTCCTTAATGACATTTTAAGGTATATTCTTTTTTCTTATAGATAATCTGATATAGTAATAGAAGAAGAATCATTCTTAAATTATAAGTTTCAGCAAAACTATTCTGTTAACTTTTCTATTTTTCTTATAGTATAAGCTATTTTATAACTTTTATATTGCTTGTTAATACTTTTTAAACATAATATTGAAAATTTTCATATTTAATTTTTATTATAGCTTTTGCTGAACTTCAAACTGAGATGACCGATTTAACTAGTGATTTAACCACTGGTGGTATACCATTCCTTGACTACAGAACATATGCCATGAAAGTACTTTTACCAAATAATGATGACCACTCAGTTCTAAGAGATATGCAGGTAAGCATTTTCTGTTTTAAATCTTCAATTATTTTCTCTGTTTTTTTTTTATATGAGAATTTTTAAAGTGCTTCTTATGAAATCAGTAGTTCTATTTCTCAAATTAATTTTTAAAATTTGAATAAGTCAACTGAAATTCCTATTAAAAAAAAATTATTATGAAATAAAATTGACAAGTATTTATACTTTTTAAAAATGTTTTTAGATTGATCCTATCAAGAAACCTTACATAGAGAAAGGGCTCCGCTTGTTTGGACAGCTTATAATGAACAAAACATTCCTGCTGCTTTTCATACGTACTCTAGAATCAAATCGTTACTTTTCAATGAGAGACAGGTAAATATGTAAATTTGTTTATTTTGGAGAAAAACTAATTTAACAGAATGCTATATGAATTATTTAGTATTATATTGTCTATTATTGAGATTATTATTAATTAAATTATTGTAGCAGTAGAAGATACACAGACAATTGATTCTCTGGTAAAAATAAATATAATTGTTGTTTAATGTCTACAATTTATAAATGTGTTTTTTATGCTTTAATTTTAAATATGTAAATTTAAAAATCAATGCGGTTTTAAAATGAGAAGAACTATTAATTTGTTTAGCATATAATGATACAATGTCTAACCATATATACGTATTTAACATTTTATTACATTACTATTCAATTTTGTAATATTTAATTTTGAAGAGATTCTTGTTAACTATTTAATAATAAAAAAAAAAACATTATTTCAGAGTAAATGTTGCTTCTTTGATTATGGTTACTCTTCAAGGAAAAATGGAATACTGCACTGAGTGAGTATACATTTCTGTGCTGCAATTTATGATTGAAAACTCTTAAAAATTAAAAATTATTTTGAAAAAAAAAAAAAAAAAAAAAAAGAAATATGGGGTTTTTCATTCCTTGATCACTTTCAATTTTTTAAATTTGTTTCATGATGTTATTCTTATCTGTTTCAGCATTTTGAAAACTTTGTTGGCTGAACTTATCGAAAAATGCATGGAAGGCAAAAGTCATCCAAAACTTCTCCTCAGAAGGTGAGTCTTTTATTTTTATTTTATGTGCTAAATATAATCTCTTCCAAATATCTTGTTGAAACCGATAAAAAATAAATGAAATTTTACAATCATGTATATAGTGTGTGCAATATGAAGAATTTTGAAAACCATTATAGTTTTTTTTTTTTTTTTTTTTTTTTATTCCTGTTACCATTTATGAAATACTATATCAATCTCTATTGATGTAATAATAATGAGAAATTAATTATCTTGTTGCTCGTTTGAAACATATAACAATTTAGCAAATATTGCTAATAAGTATTATTTAATGAACCCAAATCAAACAAACTTTTTTTTTGCAACCATTAAATATATATTTATATGGTATAATTTTTACCTTTAAAATATATAGGCATTGTTTTGGAAGCAGGATTTTTCAAGTCCTTGAACATTTTGAATGCTTAAATTTCTTTCACAAAAGCTTTTTATACAATATATTTATTTACAAAATAATAGAGTATTTATTAAATAATTCTGTAAAAAAATTATTCAGAAGAAAAATTAATTTAAAATTGTTTTAAAAGATCATCTGGGAAAACCAAAGATGATTTTATTTAAAAGCTAAAATGAGATTTTTCAAGAAAAGAAAATCATTTGGAATTTTTTTAAGATTGCTGTAATGTGTAATATCGTTCTTATAGTAAATTATAAAATTTTATGGGTAACCTGTATATCGGCCCATCCAGTTAAAAAATTTGTATATGTTTTAATATCCATGTATTTAAAATATAATTTTGTTGTTTTTATTTATCCCCCTTTCAATGTATTTTTCATATTTGTATTACATTGATCTACTTTAGTTTATAAAATGTATTCAAATTTTACTTTTTCTCAAAGGATTAGCAATTTTCCATATGTTGTTTGGTTATCAGTAAAACTATTATGATAAAGAGATTTAAAAAGTAAATTTTTATAAAAATATTTACTTTTTTTTTTTATTTTACTATTAATATATGCATTTTTTCGTTGTGGAATAATTAAACACAAAAGCTAACAATGTTTCTTCTTTTTTATAGGACTGAATCTGTTGCAGAAAAAATGCTTTCTGCTTGGTTTACTTTCCTTCTCTTCAAGTTCCTTCGGGTATGTATTTAAACATTAATTCATTAAGTTAGTTTAAAAATCCCTATATTTTTATTTTTAAAAAAAGGCATTTTCTTCCTTAATACTTCCCTACATCTTCTTTTGTTAAATTTAAAATGTATTTTGTTTCTTTGCAAAAATAAGTTGTGATTTGTTGATTTTCTGTTCAGGAATGTGCTGGTGAGCCTCTTTTCATGCTGTACCGAGCCATTAAGCAGCAGGTAGACAAAGGGCCAGTGGATGCAGTGAGCAGTGAGGCTCGGGTACTCACTGTCCGAAGAGAAGCTCATCCGACAATCCATTGAGTACAAGAGCATGGTAATTTCATTTTTGTCATTATTTATGAAAGCTTTTCAAGTCTTGATAAATTTTTTTAGATATTCTTAAATAAATATATAATAAACATTTAAGAATTAACAGAAATTTAGACCAAAAAAAAAGAAAAAAAAAAAAACATAAAAATAAGACATCCAAACTCGTAACATCTTACTTATGAATATTGGCGTAAAATTATAAAAATATCTTTTATCATAGTAATATTTTTAACTGAAGGACCTACATTTTTTTGGAACATGCAAAAACATATGGTCCCAAATGTTAAACTAATGATACAATCTGCTGATCAGAATTTTGTAGTTTTCCCTTTTAGACTTGAACCAGTTCTGTTGAGAATATATGCTTTAGTATTCACATAAAGGCCTCTAATATGTAGCAGTGATCTTGTGCTTTCAATCACAGTCCTGATCCAATCACATTTTCAGCAACTCCATTTTGGTGAGGATTATATGGCATGTAGTATCAAATAGTTATACCTTTAAGGTACAACATGTTGTGAATTCTTCTCTAACATCACTGAAGAAAACGAAAGAACGAAACATCACGAAAGTAAACTTTACCTGCTAGGTTAATATCCCTATTTTATTAGAAGAAACAATTCATATACTGACTTACTAATAGAATCACAAAAGTACAAGTTGACTTGTATTTAAAAAATTACAGTTAATGTAGATATAATAGATATTTTATTATATGTTGAGCATAAATTTCTATATAGAAAAATGTTCTGAAAGGGAATTCTTGTTGCAGACCGTGTATGTGTCTATGTCCTCCCAGACTGTGTATGTGCAGGGTTTGGAACCCCACGGGGAGAACATTGAGACTGCTGTTAAAGTACTGGACTGCGACACCATCTCTCAGGTTAAGGAAAAAGCTCTTGATGCCATTTATAGAAATACACAGTTTTCACAGAGACCCAGCAAGGATGGACTAGATTTGGGTGAGTTGACATTATTTCTAAGAATGGTAATGATATAAATAATATGATTAAGATTGTCCACCAAAAGTGTGATTGAATTGTGTTCACAAAGAAATATAAACATGATTTAATAAGATTGAATTATGTATAGATAGTTCTTTTCAAAATATGATTAAAATAAAATTTCTCTCACTGCAATCTATTCTAAGTATGGCAAAATAATTGACAATATATCTCTCACAGTAGTATAGAAGTATTAATTCGGCTTTTGGTGGGAAAATACCAAGTATGCACATTGATTTAATGAACTTTCTGTTATTGAATGTTTTCTATTTGTTCTCGTTTTACAGAATGGAGAGCTGGCAACTCTGGCCGCTTAACTTTAGCTGATGAAGATTCCACTACAAAGCCTGAAGGCGAATGGAAACGCCTCAACACTTTAGCTCACTATGGGGTAATATATTTTTAAACCTTTTTTGCATTAAAAAATTAACAATCAAAAACAATATTTATATAAAAATACCAATTTAATATTTTTTTTAGGTTCCTGATGGTGCATTATTAACACTTGTGCCAAAGCAATCATCAATGTACAACTTGACTATCATGACAGACAAGTTAGAAAAATCTCATAAATATGGTAAATTGTCGTTTTGAAAGTTTATTTATGTAAAAAATATTTGATAATATTGAAATAAATGAATAATTTGATATAAATTGATAATCTAGAGAAACTCTTTATTCTAGCTCTTTTTACCTTAAATTTTATTTCCACTTATAAATTATCTTTTAAAATATTATGACCACATTTTATATAGTTACATTTTTGTAATTTAAATTCTTTACAATCCATTTGGTGTTTGCATTCCATTTTATATTACAAAACCTTTTATTTAATTCAATAAAAAATATTTATTTATCTTTTGCAATTTTCAATTTATGGGCTTACTGAAAAGTAAAAATAATTACAGTGTTTTAAAATGTTATTAATGATTGATTTTTCAATTTGAATCCCTGTATTGCAACAAATGTTTGTTTTATCTTTCAGAAACCCTCAATTTCTCTCTAAAAACTAGTCCTCCTCTTAGTCGAGCCACTTCCCCTATGAATCATGACCCAGAAGGGGGCTACAAATATTGGCATTTAGTAAGAATACATGATTTTTTTTATGCCCATTTTCTTTAAATGCTCTAGAAACTAAATGTAACATTTTTCTTACTCTCTAATAGTAATGGATTGAAACTTATATTTTTGAATATGTTTATATTGTACCCAATTATATTTCCATGGATTTATTGTATTTAATTGTCTAGACAATAAATAATAATGCAATAAATATACAATAAATCAACATATGGATTTTTTTTTGTATGAAATATTTTTAGGGATTTATTGTATTTATAAATACATTCTACGATAAATTCATTTAAATATATTTTCAGGGTTTGCTAGAGATGCAGTAGATAGAAGTAAACTTTTAATTTTACCAAAGTAAACTTTTACCAATTTTACAAACTTTTAATTTTACTAATTCTTGAAAGATTATTATTTTTTATGAATTTGACTAGAAAAACAAGGAATTTTTTTGAAAATGCATGAAGGAAATTGCAATTTGAAAAAAAATGTCATGTGCATATTTTTCAAATCAGTTTCTTTTCAATTAATTCATAGTACTTGCACTTGCATTTCTGTGCATTACAGCTCCATCCTATGGAATGGAAGATTTTTTTTTTTTTTTTTTTTTTTGTATATTTCTTATGAAAAGTCATTTTAATTATTGATAAATATCCATTTTCCAATTTTATGAAAATAACAATTATTTAAAAATGAGGGTAGCAATTTCCTTTTTTTATGATAGTTAATATATTTCAATAATTGGTAATTCTCTCTTTTTTTTTTATATTATTAAACCATTCTCCTACTTTCCTAGGTAAGGCATCATGATGCTGAACAAAAAGAAGGTGAAAGAGGAAACAAAATGGTGTCTGAAATTTATCTTACTCGTCTCTTAGCTACGAAGGTATGTAGAAAATAAATTAGTGAATTTCCATTAAATATAAGTTGTTTGGAATTTATATTATAAAATATGTGGATGCAAAATAGTATTCTTAAAAAGACAAAAAAAGAATCTTGCTTTATGATTTTTTGTGTTATTTAAAACAAAGCGAAAAGTTTTCAAAATTTATAACTAGTGTAAGTATTATAAAATTATGTTCTTCAGGATTTAGTATTTTTTACTTCTTTAGATTGCAAATTATTTTATGTCAGGCCAAAATACTAGGAAATTTTTTTCATTTCGTCATCAATTTTTTTCATCATTTCTGAAAAATTTTTCAGCAAAAATCTATTCCACAGTTAAACATGTTGCAACACTTAAAATCATTCCATGCTCATAATAGTTTTTAAAACATCTTTTGTTCAAAATTTAGCTTAATAGTTTGTCGAAAATTAATGTTGAATTTTAATGAAGTTGTAAGATTTCTAATTTATTTCTTTAAAACTGTATTTTGAGTTTAAAGGCATCTAGCGTATGAAGTAAATATTTGTCTTTTAGGGTACTTTGCAGAAGTTTGTGGATGACTTATTTGAGACCATCTTCTCAACTGCACATCGTGGTAGTGCCTTACCATTGGCTATCAAGTATATGTTTGACTTTCTGGATGATCAAGCTCTCAATCATGGAATTACAGATCCCGAAGTGGTGCATACTTGGAAATCCAATAGGTAGGTGGATTTAGCAGTTTAGTAGAATTTAATTTATTTCCATGAATTGTTTATAAAATATTCACAAATTCTTAAATATTAAAAATATTAACTCCATGAATATTCTGCTTTATGGCAGTCTTATAAAACTTATGATTTTTTTTTCCTGTTAAAATAGGTAAACTAATAGGTTTTTACTTACAAAAAAAAATAATAATATTCAAAAATTCCTAACACATAACAGCTTTTAACATTATTACAAATATTTTTTTTTGTACTGTAATTATTTTTAGTCTTTTTCTTATGAACTAGAATTACTATTCTTTAGAATTCTATTAATAAAATCTCCATTATTCCATAAAGAGTAATAAATTCATGCTGTAATTAGGATAATTATGATTAAGACTGGCTGTATTGTCATAATTATCCTAATATATCCTCCTTATTATACTGGCAGAGCTTATTATTATGTGACAGATTTATGTTCCTGCAAAATCTAATCAAGATTAAACACTGTATAAATCACCATATAATTATATCTAATATATAAAAAGAGCAGGCAAAATTGAAAATTATAGGTCCTATTTTTGTGTAATGGATTAAACTGTAATATTTTATTCAACATTTTCATTAATCCAAATCAATCATAAAATATACCCAACAATATTATAATTCTCGAATGAAGTAAGGTAGCCAAAGGATTAGTTCCATAGTCATAAAAAAGATGGAACATTCCTATATATAATATCCTTTTGAAAAAGCATATATATAATTTTAGTTTGATTTGACTTTTACTTTTGAGATTTATTCTCACTTAATATTTTGTTTCATACATTATTTAAGAGAAATATTTTCCTTCTCTTTTAGCCTACCATTGCGATTCTGGGTGAATCTGATCAAGAATCCTAACTTTGTATTTGATATCCACAAGTCTAATATTGTGGATTCATGCCTGTCTGTGGTGGCACAAACCTTCATGGATGCTTGCTCAACATCTGACCACAGACTTGGCAAAGATTCTCCTAGCAGCAAGTTGCTCTATGCCAAGGACATTCCAGTCTACAAAGATTGGGTAGAAAGGTAGGTATTTTCTATTTGTTTGAACCTAAGTTGCAATTTCAGTTTGTGTTATCAGAAAAATAAGTTTGTTTGTTTACAAAAATAATTTTTTATAAACTTTCTGAAAGCAATAACTGCTGAAAAATTCCATTTTTTACATACCTGGTGCCATAAATAAAACTTATTCGATAATAATAGTTAAATATTTTATTTGGAATATTTCATAATCCATTCAAATCCTCATTTGTATTTAGCTTTTCATTGCAAAATGCTTTGATTCTTAAAAATAAAGATAATTGAATTTTTTAATTAAAGTACCTGTTTTTTTATTATTAAAAATAAAAAAAACAAGTACTTCAATTAAAAAAGAGCTTTGGGGGAATTTAGATACTTATTAATATTACTTTAAAGATTAAATTATATTAAATCAGGAATAAAAATATTTAATTGCCATGTTTTTTACAATTTGATAACTAGTCCTTAAAAGAATAGAAATTAATTTCTGATTAAAAAATAATTATTTAATAAATTATTATAATGAACCCTTTAAAAATTTGAATTTATGCACTCTTTTGTTAGCAAAAATGTTCCATATTTATGTTTGTATTTAACTTATCAGATATTGGAAATGATGTTATTGAATTCTTGAGAAGATAGGGATTTTACATTGAGCAGTTATTGAGATCTAGGTTTATAAATGAATCGGAAACATGGAACAGTTCACTATTTTGTTTAAGCAACTTGCAATTTAGCAACTTGTAGAACAAAATAGGCTTTCACTGTTATTATAGCTGCTATTGCAGAATGGTATCAAGAGAAATATATCAAAAAAAGTTTTAATCCTTTTAATGTGTCATTCGTGATTAAATTATATAATCATATAATATTAAAAAGGAAAGTATCTAAATAAGTTTCTTTTTTTTTTCGTAGTGGATGAAGGAATAATTTATGTTTTGCATAATTGTTGCATGAACATTTTCTCTAAAGTTAAAATATTTCAATATGACAGTATATTATTGAATTATTAACTTATATATGCATTTTTAACTATATTTTTATGTATATTTTCTGAAAAATGTTGTTGGAATTTTAGGTATTATAGAGACATAAAAAATATGGCAGCCATTAGCGATCAAGATATGAATGCTATGCTGGCAGAAGAATCTAGAGTAAGAAAGTTTCTTAATGCAGTTTTTTCCCCCTCTAAAAGAAAAATTTTTACAAAATTAAATTATATTATCTCTAGTCTTTTTCAGGATTTATGTCTTTTATATAAAATTATGAATATATTTAAAAATCAAAACTAGAAACTTAACTTATATATATATATGTGGAACCTAGAAAGTAGTAACACTTTTGTAATTAAAATATAAACATTTTCATCTTTCTTTTTTTTTTTATTCAATTCCTACTATTAATTCACATTCTCCCTATATATATTTATATATCTTGTTCAAATTTAATATTGTTCAATAGTTAATAAAATACTTTTTATTTATCCACTCAAGTTCAAATACATTTTCTTAAACTTGTAGTGGATGACACTTAATGTTAATACATTTTTTTCAAATATTAATTAATTTTAGTTTTATATGGGAGAAAAAATTTTTTTGCCACTTAATATTGTGAATCTGTCATATGTATATACATATTAATTGTAATTATTTAATAAAAAGTAATTAAATTAAAGTTTTCTTTGTTCACCTAAGTAGGAATTGACTTAAATTTTTTTTTTTTTTTTTTTTTTTTATATTACTTGTGTTTGTTCATATTTCAAAATAAGGTCACTTTCTCAACTTTTAGAGAAAAAAAAATTATTAAAAATTTTCCTATTAAAATAGATGTGTATATTTTGTTAATGCATTTTATATAACTATATTTTCTGTAGTATAAGCAATACATTTTATAGAGTTTAGGTTGGAATTAATTTTATTAATAAAAAGTTTTTCAAATGTATAAATTTTAAAAATGTTTCTTTTTAGCTGCATGCCCATGAATTCAACACAAATGTGGCACTTTATGATCTCTATGCTTATGCAGTCAAGTACAATGATCAGGTATTACATTTCAAATCATTTTAAAATATCATTATGTTGAATACAATTGGCCAAATTTTTTTTATTACTCTTAGTTTCATTTTTAGTTAATTAATTAGTTTATTTGTAGTTAAAATTTTAATAAACAACAGCATCCAAAAAATAATTATTTTTAATTTATTTATTGGCCTTTACTGAACACAAAATTCTTCTTAAAATTTAGTGATTAATTTTTTTTTCTTTAGCTCATCCAAACATTGGAGGAAGATGAATTCTCGACCAAAAACAAGCTGCCGTGGAAACTTGCTCAGGTGCTCTCCATTATGTGCGGAGAATCTGATGCATGACAAACTCCGGCGCTCTTAGTCATTTAAACATTCCAATCTCACCATAACTCGACCAGCTGGTCTTTCAGGGCCCTTGACTGGTTTTTCAGAGTTGGGAGATCAGTCAAAAACTGCTTGGAAAATGTACAAAAATTAAATGTGAAAGAAAAACTTTTGTGTGCATCTTAGGCAGTGGATATTCCTGTTTTGGGGGAAATTTGTATAAGTGTCAAACTGTATACATATTGATGTTGTGAGGACTTTTTTCACTATTGGAAATCGATATCTTTTCAGAACTTCATCCTTCGCACAGGTACTTTTACCCATGACTTTGTATATCTTGAGATAAAATATATTATATATATATATATATATAAATGTGTGTGAGAATTTTACTACTTTTCATCAAGACATGTGCAATTTATTTAGAAGCTAGGTAAAAGTTTTTTCTAAGAAGTGAAATTGGTGTCTTACAAGCAGCTAATGGTGCTCGTAGATTCAGAAAACTTCTCGCATGCGTGTGCGTCGACAGAGGCGGCATTCGTTCTCCCCTTCATCAGTTGATCCCTTTGCATGGTTGTAGACAGTTTATTGTTGCATGTGCTAATTTTAGAATCTGGTGTTCATCTCTTGTTATATGCTGCTACAACAAAAGAGTCAACAAAGCAGTGTTCCTTTTTATTTTTCAATTTAGCTGCAATTAGAAAAATCTGAAATCCTAAACTGCCTCTGACAAGTTATTAATCTTGGAAGAAGAATCAACTCATGTAAAGAGCAGATTTTGTTCTCAAATTTAGTTCAATCATATGTGAAAAATCAGCTTTCAATCTCTTCATTGGCAACAATTACTGGGAAAATCTGATGTGTTAACTGGTCTCGCATAGCTTGTAATGGAAGAAAAATAAACTTATCAACAAAGAGTTTTCATCCTGTAATTCAATTGTCACAAACAGAAGAATCATTCCAATAGCAATTTATTTTTTTTGTTCTTCCTATGAGCTGCAATTTGAAAGAAAAATATGGAACCCCTCTGCTGCTTTTATTCTCTCTATATTACAGTGTAAAGGATCCACCATGAAAAGGCAATGTTCACTTTCCCGTGCAGAGAATCACAGAAGAAGGAATGATCTAAAATCAGCCATCTTCAGTGCCTTTTATAATTTTTTGTTGGGCTATTGACTCGCTATGCACCAGCAGCTTTCATGTTTTGTTCCTGGTAATCCTGCAATGTCCCGCCTCTATCCCTCACATCCCCCCCCATGCGATGCCGTTCGATGCCACATCTTCTTTCGTGTCTTCCAGCTGCAGTTCTGCTTCTTCTGTAATGTTTCTTTTGTTCCATAGTTCCTTTATTTGTTTGAACTACTGTGATGCATGTGCTGGTCGAGCTTCTGTTTTCTGCCTCCGTAGATGTGAAGAACACTGTCCACAGGGACAAGAGGACGGAGTGTTTGTGTAAATACAGCTACAATCAATTCCGCCTCGCCCATCAATGCGGAACATTGTTACAAACCAATATTCTTGCTGCACTGTGATACTCTGTAGTGTACAAAGTATAAGAAATATGGAAGCTGACTTGGTGCTGTACCTCCGCAGTTTGTGCATAGATATGTTGTTGTTTCTGGTCGTCGGCTCTCTTGTTCCATATTTAATAGATAATCAAACCCATCAGTGTTGTCTGTGTGTACAAACTCAGTGAAGACATTTCCTTCAAAGGCACTCTGTCCACGTTTCATTATTCGAAAGATGAAAACAAAAACCAAGAAAAAAAATTCCTAAGAGAGCTTATTTTGCTCTGGCAGAATTTTTAAAGAGCTTGTGCATGTTTCAGAATCTAGTTGTTGGAAAGTGTAAAAGAATTTTTTTTATTTCTTACATTTTCTCACATATGTGAGGGATAGATAAAACTCTGCATGTACAAAGAAAAATTTTTATCATACCAAAATAATTTTTAATCTTTCTTCATTATTTTACTTTACTTGATATTGAAATATTTTTAAAATTGTTTAATATTTTCACCTTTTACTAAAGCCAAAATTAGAACTTTTTTTACATTATGTCTCTATTATTGATTCAAAATTAAATTTTCAGTAAAGAAATAAGAATTGAAAATATGTATTTGAATTATTGATTGAAATAGAATTATTATTGTTTTAACCCTGGCCATTGATGCTGACTTGATTCTTCTTATGGTTTCCCTTAAATTATTTTTCTGCAGAATATTTTGTTTGTTAATTTTTTTGTATAATTAAAAAATTAAATTACATTCTGTTATTTTTTCATAAAAAGGATAAATTCTGAGAAATTTCCTGAATTCTCTGGTATTATTTTTCTCTTAAATTAAAATTTTATTGAGAATTTTTCTTTATATGTGCAGAAATCCTTCCCTTACTATGTTTATCCTTGAAAAGTTAAAACACTAAGCTGTTTAATGATCTCTTTTCTGTAGATAAAATTTTAGCTCTTCTTGAAGCATGGCTTGAATGCATTTTTCTTCACATTTGTATTACTTTTTTATGTTCAAGAGATGGTGAAAGAAATTATATCTATTTCATTTAAATTTTTGAGTGTTGCTTTTTTAAACTTTGTTTATATGTTCTTTATATATTTTTAATAAATGATGAGATTTAAAAATTTTAAATAAATTATTGGGTGTTGTATATTTTGTTTATAATCCTACAAGGATGGCATTTTTTTTAGTTTTATTATTTTGAAATTTTTTTTATCTATTTATATTTTTTAAAATTTTATTCATGCAATTGTTTAATAAGCTCCTCTTTTAAAAACAGCAGTATTAACTACTTGACTGATTGCCAAATTAATCGTATGTTCGTGACATGAAATTCTAATATCAAAGCTTTTTTAAGAAAGAGAAAATCCTTTTTGTACTTTAAGTATTTTTTACCTTAATGCAGTGTGGTGATATTGCTATTGGTCTTGGAATAAAATCTTTTTGCACCTTTATGTTTGCATGCTTTTTTTAGGTCCTTGCAACATATTTCTACTACTTACCAAAATTAAGTGCATTGTTTTCTGCTACATGAATGAAATTTCTATTCATTAAAATTTACAAATTAAAACCCAAAGTGAATATATATATATATCTGTATGTATATGTATATGTTGTGTATTTGCACAACTAAGCTGTAAAAAATAAAATCACTTTTATGTACTTATGAATCAAACATAATTCTATGTAAGGAACAAATTGGAAATGCATCTATTGTATCTTCTTGTATCCGTGAAATATTGTTGGTATTTGCTAAGCGTGCACCAGCTCATTGTTGTACATTTGCATCAAAGTGGGCATGCCATTGCACGCTTCATTTTTTTAATAAAAGAAAAGTATCAATATTGTACATAGTCTCTGTTCTCAAGTTTGAGCTCAGAACAGGAACACTCCCATCACTACACAGCCTCTATTGTTCTATAGGGGATTGATTTTTTTTTTTTTCTGTGGATTGACTATTACTTGAATTCCCTTTTCACACTACATTGTAATGTTGGCTCTTTTTAGGCATAGGCCTTTTCATTCTTTAAAGGATATAATAATTCTATTCATGCTCTGAAAACAACTTGTTGCATAATAGCCAAATCAAATATTTTAAGCTCCCATTGAATTTTATAATGCATATCAGTATGTAAAACAATCCCACATAAAATGCATTTGAATTATGTTGTTAATGCCAATATATTGGAATGTTGGCTATTTGATTTTGAAAAGGATTCATTATTTCATGACTAGCTATGAATTTCTTTTAAATACTTCGTTGTATTGTGATGATTAATATTTCTTTTAATACAATGGAAACTCTTGAAAGTGTAGTGTGAAAAGGGAATTAAAATAAAATTGAATCATGTTGTGAAAAAAACCTGTTCAATCGAAAGAAATTTAAAATCTATTTTCTTTTTTTCCTCTCTTTAAAGAGTATTTTTACAGAGTATACAAAAAAAGAGAAAGGATTCTGATACATAAATTCGGTTTTTTGAAAGTCATTAACCAAGTAATTGATGTACATATCTGTAATATTGTTTTGTACAATTAGATAATTCAAGACAATTATAATAATAAAATATTGTCTCCTTATGTATAATTTTGTATGGCATTAATTCTATTATCTACTGCTATATATAAAATTTTAAAAATATCATTGAAAAAAAGAAAACATTTTAAAATATTTATAAATATTAAGTAAAATATTCCCTACTGCTTATTTATTGGAATTCTTCCATTAAAACAATATGTGTAAAAAGACAATGTCAATATATGGAGATGGTATCATTTCCTTTTCCATCATTTTTTTTTTCACGGAAAACATGTATTTCATTATTGAGTTTATCTGTTTAAATTGAATAAATGATACTTTTTTGTGGAATTCTTCAAAGTATGATTTTTAAGATTACTTATAATTGCTAATGTATATTATTTTAACTTTGCTTCAACAACATAAATCAAGTTTGAAACATCTTGTCTAATAGGAGTTTAACTGTTGACTAAACCTTTTTAACAATTGTGTTTTAAAGTTTAAAATATCTCTAAATATATAAAATTAATTTAATAGTGTAATAAATTCAGTGATTATAAAACATTTTTATTCGATTTTAAAAACTTTTATATAAATGATAAAAATAAGGTTAACTTTGCATATTGTTTCATATGCACTTCGATATTCACTATTTAAAAACTAATATTTATTGTGTTCTAGATTATGGAATAATTAAAGTTCATTAAAATGTCTTATTTTAGAAAATTCGAGCATATTAAGAAAAAAATTTTAAAAAATGATAAAATTTAAAAATAATTTTTAAATGGATTTTAATTTAGCTAAAAAAAAATATTTATGTGAAATGTTATTTTAAAAAAGCAAATCTTACTTTTCATGAAGTCTTTGGGCAATGGCATTTTATACTATTGAACACTGGGTATCTCCTCAATTCAAAGAAACATTTTGTCCTGTAATGAATATAATAAATGTATTTATTTTATACTTGCACAACAAGAAGAAAAATCTATTAAAAATATTATCATCAAGTAAAAACATTTTTTAAAGGATTTTTATACAGCTTAAACATTTCTATTTTTGTAACAAGTCATTTATACAAATATTCATTATTCCATTTTAGCAGGGAGGGGGGGCAGTTTCACTCATCTGGTTATGTTTTTCTGATAATACCACGCAAATGTTGCCAATCTTTTGGTGCTGGTGTATTATAAGCTCATTAATTAAATATTTGGCATAATTTCCATTTGTGGTTTAATATAATATTTTTTGAAAAAAAAAAATCTATTAATATTTATCCAAATGGAACATTTGATTTATATTGCTAATTTGGCTTAAAGTAAATGAAGAAGTTTATATAAATTAGAGAAGGTTTTTTGATTTGTTTATCAGAAAATAATCATAAATTAGTTAAAAGCATTTTTCATTAATTTCTTAAAACAGCAAATTTAGTCATTTACAATTTGTTAATTTCATTAAACAGATTTTAGGAAATATTTTTTATTTTGAATTTTAACAAGAATTTTCGAGGGTTTTATTTATATTCCATCAGCACTTTTCTATATACAATTTTTGCCATAAAGGTAGAATTACGAATCATCTTCCAAATGAAGTATCGTCTTGATAAAATTTTACCTCGCCATTGACTATATTAGTATTTGAAAGTCATGTAATACACAATAGCATAATGTATAAAAACCTATTAATTTTTCAAAGTGTTATCAAGATTAAGTATTTCATTTTGGCTTGTAATTTAATGTTCAAGGTTAATTAAGAATTAAATATATATCTATGCATGATTCGTAATAATATAATACTAAATATATTCTTTACTATTGCTGTTCTTTATCACTATACACTGTATACTTTAGTGCATTGAACACTAAAGTTTCATTTTAAAATAATTTAAAAATAACTAAAATATGTCATATATATTTCATTTTAAATTTCCTTGGGAGATGTCATATATAGTGCATCGGTTACAGTTATCGCTTTTGACTCATTGTAAAGTAATAGTACACAAGGGTTATGCTGAACGGTGGGAGTCATGACGAGCGATACTGAAAAGTAAATAAATTATCCACACAAAAAAAATCGGAACCGAATTTTTATATATTTTTCAATTCTATAATTTTTATTTTATTTGGTTTTATTCTATCCTTTTATTTTCCTAACAAAAAAAAGGGGTAAAAAAGCGTACAATAAAAATCTAACTATTCACTAGTCGTTATGATAGGATTATGGTGCACAACGTAGCAAAAATATAAAAATAGTGAATTGAGCTTAGTGTCAGATTCGAACCCTCAACCTATTCTGCTACAAAAAACTGCACATCTCGCATTTCTGTGCCAAAAAAGAGATATTTCCTTTATTTTGATTTAGTAACCCCGAAAAAATAGCCAATCCTCAGCCTTCACTTAAGCTCTCTACTAGAAGGGGTAAGAATTAACGAATGAGGTAAGAGTTCTACTGTTATGACGTTTTTGCTGGAGATAGGGTTTATTGGTTACTTCAACAACAACAATCGCTTTTCATGCCGTCTTCATATTGGTGATGGGAGATTCAAATCATTTTATTGATTCGAACTGTTCGAAATTTTTTTAAAATTATTCCAATCAAACGATTCGTTCAATATTGCTGCGCCATCTATTGTTCTTTATTGGAACAAATATAAATTGTGAACAGATACTGTTAAATGTTTCTACAATAACTATCTCAAATAAATATATTAAATTTAAATTCGTTTAAAATTTTATTAATACTTTACATTTTTAAATTCTTCACCACCATGCATAATTTTCCCCCTTTTCCCTTAATTTTTTTTGTTTAATTTCTAAAAATTTGCTGAATTTTTCTACAATAGGTTTTATTTGCTCTTTTTTTATTTATTATCTTATTAAATATGCAAATTTTAAAATAATTTTAGCATACAAAACAAAATTCAGAGAAATATTAGCTATGTTTTTTCTATTAAATAATTTAATAATCATATTTTCATATCATCCAATAAAAATTGGTACAATATTTCCATTAAAAATATTCTAAGAATTCCAAAATATTAGAAGCTGCAAAAAAGATTTTAAAAAAATCGTTTGCCTTTAACAAAATGCAAAATGTATTAATAAATATATCTATTATTGAAATGTATCCAATTCAGCAATAGAAGTATGTATTAAGATACTAGCAAAAAAAAAAAAAAAAAAAATTTTTAGAAAATTATATATCGTGCATATATTCTCCTTGTTCCAATATACACAGTCCAGTCACGTTAATGTGACCACCTGTCAAAAGCCAGAATATATACTCTTGTATATTCCGGCTTTAAAGTGGAATGTGGTATTAAGTGGAATTCTTTATATACACTCCACTGCAATGTGCTGCCACCTGCCTTTTGCGATTGGTTATTTCACGCTGACGTCGGAAGTAGGTGGTGGTCACATTAATGTGACTGGACTGTGTATATGCATACTGATTTTCATGGATATCGTTTGAACGTTGTATAAGATGAAATGCTGCAGCACCATCTGGTGGCAAGTAGCAATAAAGTGGATAGCTCGAACCTATTTTCCATACTCGAATACATATCATTACCAATTTTCATAGCGATTGATTGAACGGTATAAAAGTTGATATACTACAGCACCATCTGGCGGTGACTTACAACAAATGGGATACCGTAAACACATTCATGCTTTGTCAAACACACACAAATTTTTTTTATCAAAATCGGTCAAGCCGTTTAGAAATTCAGTATCAAATACGCGTACAATATATATATTAATTGCAGCTCCACCTACCGGATTAAATAGTGAATCTAAACTCTCCAGGACTCACTCAAACACACACACACAATTTCAAAATCGGTCAAGCCATTTAGGAATTCAGTGGCAAATACGCGAACAAAAAAAAAAATATATATATCAATTGCAGCACCACCTACCGGGTTAAATTGTGAATCTAAACTCTCCAGGGACTCACTCAAACACACACACAAAATTTCAAAATCGGTCAAGCCGTTTAGGAATTCAGTGACAAATACGCGTACAAAAAAAAAAAAAAAAAAAAAAAAAAATGTATATCAATTGCAGTGCCACCTACCGGGTTAAATTGTGAATCTAAATCATTCAGGGACCCACTCAAACACACATAAATTTCATCTAAATCTATCCAGCCGTTTAGGTTTCATAACGAAAATTAGAATAGAATATAAGGTTATAGAATTTATATATAAAGCTATTAAATAAAAAATTATTTTATTATCTATACATTAAATAAATAATTTTTAACATTCTATTATAATTTTCTTTTTGAAATTAATGTATACATCTATAAATTAGTTTGATATTTAATTTCCGCTATCATACGAAATGATTGAGTTTAATTTAACTTCGGTACAAATCATGTGACTTTATATCATACTAATCATACGATTGCTAAATAGTATTAAATTATTTAGTATAGGGATTGAAATCTGAAGATGAATTTTTAATGTGAAAATATGCTGCTACGAAACCACTGAGAGATATTACAAAAATTCAAATTGCCTTGTTACAAAACGACTAAAAGCTGCTACAAAAATGCAATTTGCCCTGCTACGAAAATCATTTTTTTGATTTTCCACCTCCGGCAATACCCGTTTCCGTAAAGACTGAAGAAAGTTTATATAAAGGGTGATAATAATTTAAGTCCCACTTTCAAAATGTTGTAAAAAAGAACCACTCGTCACAATGAGTTCAAATATGGGAAACGTTATAGCATCAAAAGAAAAAGTTCCACCGATTTTTCCCATCCAATTTAGTATGACCTTGCCATGGTGGATGGGCTTTCCATTAACAGTGTCACAACAGTTGAATGGCATGGAAGTAATTTTTCTGTCAAAAAAAAAAAAAAAAAAAAAAACGAAATAACCTAGCATATTGAACACTACAGTTGGTTTAATGTGAAACTCATGCCAAATACATTGTAATTTTTATTCAAAATATCATTGGCAGCCGAATTCACTTTCTTTATGCCGCTTACAGCGCCATCTATTAATACACTTTGAAACTCTTTTGATGCCGCACCGTTTCCCCCTTCTTCAGGTATCTTCAGTTCAAATTTGAACTCATTGTGACGAGTGTTTTTTTTTTTTTTTTTTTTTTACAGCATTTTGAAAGTGGGTCTTAAATCATAATCATCTTGTAAATTTTTTCTTCTTACATTGTAAGAATCAATAATATCCACTGCAAAATATTGAATGAAATTTTAATCCATTTATAATTGCGGATTTACCAGGTTTATATGAGATGAAAACCGTGATCGAATACTATATTTTAACAAATAATAATGAGATTGATAAATAAATGGAATTGTAAATCTTATAGTTTAACGTGGATTCCAAACCACTAACAAACATCCAGGCCACCGCCAAGATAGCCTGAAGCCTGTGGTACCAAAGTCCAGAGCGCTAGCCAATTGGTCATCAGGTCGCTGGCGTTCAGCAGAAATGGTTAGTAGGCCTCGAGGCTCTCACCCGAGAAGAAGTACGGCGTAATTGTTCTCCCGCTGAGAAACGTTTGGTTTATAGTCTCTCAACCCGAGAGGAAATATATTTAATGCAACCCTACGTATTAATTGGCCTACAGACTGCTACCCGGACAAGAAGCACATTTCACACATCCTGAATATCATGTTTTCGGCTAAGAAGAGGAATCCTTTCATAGATCTATAATTATATGTCTTTAAAGGCGTTAAATATTGTATGCCTCACTATTGTATATGTGTGTGTGTAAATAAAGCGGTAAGTTCTCCAATCTATACCTCAAGTATCTTAACCCAACCACATCGAGTTACAGTTTGATTTTCCAACTTGCACATTACAATTTCATAAATAAAATGTAATTGCAGGTTCTGCAGCAAATATTGTTAGTCTTAATAGATACTGTCACAAAAATTCATGTGACATTATAGATTCTTTACCTATAATTGAAACACTTCGTATTTGAAAACCACAAAAACATTATTTATCTTAGAAGATAAGTTATATAGATATTGGGTACAAAAAAACTATAGAGATAATTTTATTCTTTTTATTTCCCTCCGAGTTGAACTGTGCGATCTAATACATACAGCTGTGAGTTCTCCAATCTGTGCCTCTAGTATCTCAACCCAACCGCATCTAGTTACAATCTGGTTACCCAACCTGCACACCGCAACTTTATAAATAGAATGCAATAGTAGGTTGTTGAATTAATGAAGAGAATTCTCGCGACATTCCTACTTTTCAGTTTGCTCACGAAGGGAAACTCAAAATTTGTCTAGCCAATTCACATGTCTAGTCCTATAAGAACACGAATCTCACAGCCCAATAGTGTTTTCTTTGCTTTCGGTTCTTTTTTTTTTTCCAATGGCAGGCTACAATAAGCAATAAAATAAAAGAACACAAGAAACATGAAAACAACAACGAGAATCGAAGGGAAATCATATAGTGACATGTTTAGACCATAAGGGCCCTAGTCTCCCAGTAATGACCATACACAGTAGAGGAAACAAGCGCAGGTTGTTCTCATTACTACAAAACACTAATTACATGCAATATAACTACCCACAATAAAGCTGGTCTGCTGTCAAATTTGAGTGATGGGTTTATTAAATATTTTTCAAATAGCATACATTCCTCTCTCCTGGGAATGAAACGCCAAAATTCTTCTAGTGAGAAAAAGTGCTGCAGTATTCAAATGATGCATCTCCAACTTATTCTTCGGGGCCAGAATGGGCGAGTGGCTAGCGCTCTGGCGCTCGGTTCGGGTTCGAGTCTCGGCAGTGCCATGGATGTTTGTAGTGGTTCGGAATCCACTTTAAACGGTAGGTTCCGGTCTGTTTAGCCTTAAGTGTGCACGAGATGACCGTAGAGCGACAAACCAAACCAACTTATTCTTCACTTGACAAACGATCACTATTTTTTAAACTGATAGTATTCAATTGGTTCTTGAGGATCTAAGAAATTAAAATTACTTCAAATGTGTCGATATGTCGTGCATAAATAAATAAGCCGTAAAATGAAGCATTGGGTCAGATATTCGCATCAGCTATTTCGATGATGAATAATACATTACACTACGCTTCTGCAAAATGAAGTCTAAATGTGGTACATAATTTGTTATGTATATTACACGCAAACTAACATTTCGATTTTTCAAGTACTAAATTTATCAGAAAGTAAGTTAAACCTGAACTTATTAAAATTAACAATTTCTTATTATCCTCTACCAATAAATAAAGGTAGATTTTTAAAATTTCAAAATTTATTGGAAGATATACGGAGAAATAGTTAATTAAAATAATTTGTGTATAATAATTTGAAAAATTCAGTGGTTTGTCTAAAATGAGAAACAAAACATCATTTTGCGATTAAAAATTATTGTACATGTATACACATGATTTGTAAGTTACACAGTATATGTATTTCAAATAGTATATGCATTAGAATATTTAGGTATAAAATATAACTGTGTAGTAGATGTCGATTGTTTGTGTAGCTGGAACTGGGTGTGGTCGGGCTGGAAAATCTTCACAACTTTAAGTACACACCACTTTAATTACAAGCACTTAAACAACATCACATACATTAATTGATGCACAAGATAACTCATTTAAAACATCTAATTATACATCTGGGAAGGATTCCCCTTGTATGGATTCCATTCTCGGGATGAGAGCTCGTAACTACCGGCAGCGCCTGTTTTTGCCGTACGTCCTCTCGTGTGAGTGCCTCGATGCCAATTGAGGATTTTTTTTAAATGGGGCGCTCTTACAGTGCTTAGGAGGAAACATGGTTGTGTAGGTGGAACCACAGTTACAACTGTTTGTTTTTAACCCGGCAATGAGAACACTTACTTAAATTAATATTTTAGTCATGAGGGTATGAGTAAAAGCACAAATATATAGGGTGATTATAACAGATTTAGAATGTGAAATAGGTATCTAACAAAAATATTTAAAAATACTCCACTATAATAAAAATTTGCACATATACAGGATGATTATAAAAGTACCACTTTCAAATTGCTTTTAAAAAAAAAAGAACCACCCGTTACAATGAGTTCAAATTTGAACTCAAGATATGAGAAGAGGGAAACGGTACTGCATCAAAAAAAATTCCCATCCAATCTGGTATGACCTTGCCGTGGGGCCGTGGGGCCTCTGGTGTGACCTTGCCGGATGGGCTTTCCACTAACAGTGTCACAACTGTTGAATGTCATAACTTGGAAGTCATTTTTTCCGTCAAAAAACAGAACCAATCAAGCCCATTGAACACTACAGTTGGTTTAATATGCAACTCATGACAAATACGTTGTAATTTGGATTCAAAACATCACTGGCAGCCAAATTCACTTTCTTTATGCCGCTTACAGCGCCATCTATTAATACACTTTGAAACATTTTTGATGCCTACCGTTTCCCTCTTCTTCTAGTATCTTCAGTTGAAATTTGAACTCATTGTGACGAATGGTTCTTTTTTTTTTTTTTACAGCATTTTGAAAATGGGACTTTAATTATAATCACCCTGTATATCAGTATTTCAATTGATGTACTAACTTTTGATATATTGATTATATATATTGATTGATGTATTAACTTGATTGAATTGATGTATTAACTTGATTGAATTGATGTATTAACTTTGTCATTTATTACTTCAGTTTCCATTAATTATCATAAAAATTATTTTTATAGCGACACTTTTTATAAAATATTTTCGTATGATAATTAATGTTATGAGTCTAATTCTTTAGATCTGAATAAATACGTAGTTTTATTACGCGATTAAAAAAACAATACGTATAGAACTACCAAAGAGCATGAACAGGTGAAAATAAAAACCAAATATTATCTAAAAGAATCAATTGTAGTTGAATGAATGCTAGCTTAGTAATAGAATGAATCTTTTATATTATTTAGTAATCGTATGATTGATATGAAATAAAATCGCACGCTTTTTTCTGCAATTGAATTAAACTCCATCATTTCGTATGATATTCGAAATTCAATACGAAACTAATTAACTAATAGCGATCTCAGAAGATAAGCTCATTCATATTAGGCTATTTTTTGGGTCACTAAATCAAAATAAAACAAGTCTCATTTTTGGCGCAGTTTAGCGCAAAAATGGGGAATTTGCCATTTTTGTAGCAGGATGTAGCAAGGCATGAATTTTGGATCAGTTTGGCGCAATTGCCGCAGATTATTCACCCCTGTAATAAAACTGGCAATCATTCTAATAGTAGAATGAATGCCAGCTCAGTTCATTTTTTTATTCGTTCAATATTCAATTATCCAAAGGAAATAAACATTAGATAAACAAAGATGAAAACTGCCTTACAATTTTTGAAATTTTTGAAGCATCCGCAGCTATAAAACTGATAAACTCTTAAATTTTAATGTCACAAATGCATCTAACACAAATAATTATTCTAGATAAAATAAATTTATTCAGGGTGCCATTTTATTTAAATTTATAAAGATACCATATTTTCCCTAAGTATGGGAAAACACTGCATTCGTATATTCAATTAAGCATTTTCAATAAAAGAAATTTTTTAATAACTTTTCGAAACTTTTTCACAAGGGCTAATACCCTGGAAAAATTATTTAAAGTATTCTAACATAAAAAAAATATAAAATAGCTTATACAAAATAATACATAGCTTAATCTCGAGAAAAAAAATGTTTTTTTTTTTTATGAAACATCAGTATTGTTTTCTCATTTATTATTTTTTTATAAAAAATCAGCATTGTTTCTTCATTTATTTTTTTATAAGACATCAGTAAGAGTATCTCATATGTCCAATTATATATATTTATAAAAATTCCATATTTGCCCCTTTTCCCATAAAAAGGAAATGTTATGAAAAAATTGAATGTTAATAGACTTCTTTTATGAAACTTCGCTTTCTATTAATATAATAATGGGGTTAACGCAGAAGAAAAAAAAAACTATAAAATCATTGGAGTTTATTATTACTAAAACGTCATGCTATAAATGTACTATTTTTTATTTATGTATTTACTATTTTTCTAGCATTGAGCCTATTTATTCTATTTCAAAAATTTTTTTTTGCAATGTTATTAAAAATAGATATCAATTTCGTTTATTAATCAGATAAATTGACTCATTTAATTTGTGTTTCGAGGCCTATTTCTTTATATTTTTTTGATTTTCCAAGTTCTAGTACGACCTTTCTAAATTGACCCTGGTAATCTTTGAAAAACGCCTCACATTACGTAAAACTATAAGTTTTTGGTTCAAATCTAGAATCCTGTACCCTTTATGCCAAACACATAGCCAAGTTGCCAAGTCGGTAAGTAAGCATAGAAATGAATGCGCCAGGTAGTTTGCGTGGTAAAATGATATTACGCCATAAACCTTCACTGGATTGCCAAATCGCCAAGTAAACAAACAAAATGGCTGCTGAAGTTCGGTATTGTTGTAAAAATGCTATTTCGCCAAAATGTATAGCCAAACAGTGTTATCACGCCAACATTAGTACCCAAATAGCTATTACGTCAAAGTTTATCTCTTTAATGCCGATTATTATCACTATCCTGCCAAAATATTAATCTTTGAAATGCTTTATAGTCAATATTTATCGCTTTATCGCCAAACTTTTTCATTAAGCGAATTTTCTTATATGTGCTTTTAAGCCAAAAGTTAATGCTTTATCGCCAAAATTTTTATCACTAAAAAATGTTATCTCTGGAATTCTTTTGCGCCAAATGTTATCGTTTTTGCGCCAAAATTTAGCACTAATATCACAAAAAAATTATGTCTAAATTACCTTTACGCCAATTTATATCGCTTTATCACCAAAAGTTTGCCACTATTATGGCAAAATCTTAATGTTTTCTTTTTACGCCACTTATTACCGCTTTAACGGCAAAATATATCATCATTTTGCCAACACTTTATTCCTAAATTACTTTTATACCAAATTAAATCGCTTTATCACCAAATTATTATGTGGAATTTTATTTTGCTAACTCACAAAAAATGTATCGTTTATACAAAGATAATAATCGCTGTTACGATAAAATTTCGCTAAAATTATTCGCTAATTCGCCAATTTTTTTTTTTTAAATCAAAAAATAGTCATGTTAAGCCGAATAAGAATGATAAATTATAATTAACAAAAAGAAAAAAAGATTCACTGCATTCGCACCAAATTTATTCAATTCATAAATAAAAAAAAAATAAGCATGCAGAGGCCCTTTCATCCATTCTGCAGGGTGATAATACCGTACACCATCCCATTCACCTTTTATCCATTCCTGTACTTACATAGCCATAGCAAATGAATATGGAATACTTAACCAACAGCACAAATGCACAGAAAAATTTAAGTTGTAACGTTCTTAAAAATGAAAAAAATTTTTTTATTATTATTAATGTATTTTAATTACTAAAAATTTACATTGTAATGTTAACTGACGTTCTAAAAATCTTAAGCTTGAAATATTCAGTGTGAATTCTAATTACGGTTGCCACAAAATCCTAACTAAACGAACATCGTTAAAAAGGAAATTAATTATTTAAGAATAAAATATAAGTTATTAATAAATTACAAAATCGTTTTTCTTGTTTGTTTCTTATTTTCATGAGTGGCAACATCATAAAAATTGTTTATGTTCCTTGTCAGTGATAGATGTACGTTATAAGAATAAGCTCGGAATAATCAATAATTTGTCGGAATACTTATTTAAAAGAATATATATTTCTGTTCTTATTTAATTAATGTTTCTGTTCTTAATTCAGCAACTAATTATCGAAATAGCAATAAAATAGTCATTATATTATTCGGAAAATGAAGTTACGAATTCCTCTAATTGCAGTATTGCAATCCTAAAGAAATTGGCTGAAAATTAGCGAAATATTCAGGGTTGCAAGATTGGCGACTTCCCCACGGGTACAGTATTCTAGATTTCTACCAAGTTTTTGAGTAACCGGATAAAGGTATAATTAAATATGGTGAATTAATAATTTGTGTTATAATGATGAGCAAACAAACGCTACATTTAGATTTTTTAAGAAAAATTTATGAAAAATCTAACGTCAATAGATAAATGCTATACTTAATGAAAACTTTTTAGTACCTATTTGTTAGATATTTTAAATTTTACTACTTACACGATCAATTATTTAAAAATTAATTCTACCTTTTAAATATTGACATCTTGAGGTAGTCAAAAGCAAGAGAAGAAGGATTATAATTTGGTCTTACAGTTGATAAAAACAAAATCGATTTCAAATTTTTGCCGCCTCGAAAATTTTGGCGGCCCTAGGCCCGGCCCAAGTTAGCAGTTTCACTAGTTCATCAGGGCTTATGTTAGCCATTTTCACGGCACAGAAAGACTATTCCATCAAAAGTTTCAAAGATAAATAACTCCCTTCACATTCTATAATTTTTTATTATTCGCATTACATAAGATTTATTATTCGCATTACATAGAAATTAAATTGTTTTTTTATTAAATTTATGATTAATTATTAAATTTATTAAAATATTTTTTAATTAAAATTATTTTATTATTATATTATAAATTATATTTTTTTATTTATATTTTTATTTTAATTATTAAATGTATTTTAATTTATTATATCTATTTGAAATTTATTATTATGATTTTTTAATACTAAATTTTATTCATCTTTTTTTATTTATTATTAATTTTTTCAAGTTTATTACTTTTTAATTATTAAAATAAAATAAAAATATTTTATTATTATATTATAAATTAAATTTTCTTTATTTATATTTTTATTATTTATAATTAATATTGATTATTTTAACTATTGAATTTATTATATTTATTTTAAACTTATTATTATTATTTATTAATAATAAATTTCATTTATTTTTTATTTATTATTAGTTGTTTGAAATTTATTACTTTTTAATTATTAAAATTAAAATCAATTTTTTTTTTATCATTTTATTATAAATTATACTATATTTTCTTTATTTATATTCTTATGATTGATTATAAATTTAATTTTATTTATTAAATTTATTTTAATTTATTATACTTATTTTAAATTTATTATAATGACTTTTTTTAATAATTAATTTAATTCATTTGTTTATTTATTATTATTTGTTACGAGTTTTTTATTTTTTAATTATTAAAATCAAAATCAAACTTTTTAATTATTAAATTATATTTTCTTTATTTATATTTTTATGTTAACTCTTCTTTAATGTAAATGGCGAAAGATGGCGCTACGAGCACAGTCTGTAATGAAGTGCGACGTTACGAGGACTATTGATAACAACAAGAATGGATGTAAACAAAGAAGGTTGGTGGTGATGGCGAGCGATGACTCTGAAACATATATGAAATGTTGTTGTTGTTGTTATTATCATGTCCCTTATCGAAGGAGAGAAAGAGGTGTGCAGCTTCTGTTCTGATGGAGCACCCGTAGGTAGAAGTCTGACTTCTGCTCCGTGACGCTCTTACAGTCATAAGAGACCGGGACCTACGGCTTAAAGTGGATTCGAACCATTACAAACATCCATGGCACCGCCGGGACTCGAACCCGAAACCTGCGGCACCGAGAGCCAGAGCTCTAGACACTCTGCCATTTAGGCCCATATCAAATTATAACGCTCATAAGCATGAAATTTTATTTTAAGATTATCTATTTCAGCATTTATATAATAAACCCGAAACCTGTATTTTGAAATGTTATCAAATATATATATTCAACTGTAAATCACTGAGAGTCGTTTTATTTAATGAAAATGAAGAAAGACGCCAACAATTATTCATTATTGATCATAAATTTAATTTTAACCGTTGAATTTATTTTAATTTAATATTTTTATTTTAAATTCATTATTATTAATCTTATTTATTATAAACACATTATTTTTTTAATTATTAAGTTTAATTATTATTTTATTATGAAATTAATTATTAATAAAATTTTTTTTTTTTAATTATTTGACAGTTTAGTTTGTCGATCTACGATCATTTTGTGCACACTTTAGGCTAATTAGACAGGGACCTACAGTTTAACGTGGATTCCAAATCATCAACAAACATCCACGCCAACATCAGAATTCGAACCTGAAGCCTGTGGTACCAACGGCCAGAGCGCTAACCAATTGGCCATCAAGCCGCTTTAAATTATCCACAAGCATAATATAAACACAATGCAATACCTCAATTTCTAAGTATAATCTACCTAAAGAAAGGTAGATTTCCAAATATCCTTCTGAAAAACATTTTGCTTTCGGAATCGTATCTAATTGAAATAATTTATAAGTATAAATTTGGAATATTAAGTGGTAGGTTTAAAAAGAGAAACGAAATATCGTTTATGAATAAAAATTATTGTGTTTATACATGGTATGTAAGTATACGTTAGAACCTTTTATGTAGCATTTAATGTAACAACTTGTTTTAAGGCGGTAGCGGCGAACTACTCTATACCCCGGTATATATATCGGTGATATATATCAAAAAAGCATTACTTTTCGTGCATCATTTATTACTTCATTTTCCAATAATTATTATAGCAATGTATTTTAGAGCGACCCTGCTTATAAAATACTTTTGCATGATAATTATTGTTAAAGGCTGATTCGATAGAACAGTGCATGTTAAACAAATGAACAACTATCTAACTAATATCTATATAAATGAACATCTATCTATTAGAATTATTATTTTTAAATTATAGACTTGTTTAATCTGAACACTATGAAATACCTCCGTTTTCAAGTATCATCTACCCTCTCAGAAAGAGTAGATTTCTAAATATAATTACGAAGAATAGTTTGCCAGCAAAAAAATATAGCTTATTGAATTAATTTACTTACATAAATTTGGAATATTGAGTGGTATTTCTGTAAAAAGAAACGAAATATCATTTGTGATTAAAAATTATTGTGTTTACAAATGGTAAAGTAATTATAAGTTAGGACCTTTCATGTATTTAAGATAACTATTTGTTTTAAAATGGCACCAGCGAATTACTCAATACCCGGTATATATCTCTTTTGTTGAATCATTTATTACTTCATTTTCCAAAAATTATTATGGCAATGTATTTTAGAGTGACCTTCTTATAAAATACTTCGCATGATAATTAGTGATAAAGGCTGATTTGATAGGTCAATGTATAATAAACAAGTAATATAAAAAAAAAATTTTAAAAAGTCAATTCCTACTTTTTTTTTCCCTTATACTGAAGAAAAGTCGTTTACAAATAAAGTTGAAATTTTCCTCTTACATCTAGCGCTGTCTATTGTTAGATACATGCAACTTAAATCTAAAAAAACCAAATTTAATTAATTAAATTTAATTACTGAATTAATATTTGAAAAAACAGTATTAACATCCAGTGTCATCCACTACAAGTTCAAAAAAATGTATTTAAACTTGATTGGATGAATAAAAAGCATTTTAACTGAAAATTTGAACAAGATATATATAGGGAGAGTGTAAACTAATAGTAGGAACTGAAAAATGACTCTAAATGAATATCTATATATAATTATTTTTTTTTTTTAAATTATAGACTTATTTAATATAAACACAATGAAATACATCCGTCTCTAAGTATCATCTACCTAAAAAAAAAAAAAAAGGTAGTTTTCTAAATATCCTTCCAGAAAAGAATTTTCAGTGAAAAATATAGCTTATTGAATTAATTTACATATATAAATTTGGAATATTGATTGGTATGTCAAAAAAAAAAAAAAAAAAAAAAAAAAAAAACCAAATATCAATTAAAAATTATTTTATGTATTTACACATGGTATATATTATTGATCGTAAATTTAATTCTAACTGTTGAAATTATTTTTATTTATTTTACACTTATTATTATAAAAATAATATTATTAATAATTTATTTATTATCTATTTTTAAAATTATTATTTTTTAATCATGAAAATTAAAATCAATTTTATCTAATTGTTAAATTTGTTTATTTATTACCATTATTTAACTATTGACAAAATGTATAATATAAACATATTGAAAAACATTAATTTCTAAGCATCATCTACCTAAAAAGGTAGATTTCTAAACATCCTTCCAACAAAGAACTTACAGATAAAAATATAGCTTATTGAATTAACTTACATACATAAATTTAGAATATTGAGTGGTATGTCTGAAAAGAGAAACAGAAATCGTTTGTGATAAAAAATTATTGTATGTTTTTATGCATAGTATGTAAGGAAATTATTTTCTATAGCATACGTTAAAACCTTTCAAGTATTTAAGATAACAGTTTGTTTTAAGATGGCAGCAGCGAACTACTCAATACCCCTGTATATATATCGGAGAAATATATCAAGAAACGCATTACTTTTGGTGTATCATTTATTACTACAAATTAAGGAAAATGATTATAGCAATGTATTTTATAGCAACACCTTATAAAATATTTTTGAATGATAATTATTGTTAAAGGCTGATTCGATAGAGCACTTTGTATGTTAAAAAATGAACTACTATCTATCTAGTAACTGTCTATTGTAATTATTTTTTTTTTTAATTATAAACTTGTTTAATTTAAGCACAATAAAATATTTCCGTTTCAAGTGTCATCTACCCTTAAAGAAAGGTAGATTTCTAAATATCCTTACAAAGAAGAGTTTGCAAGCGAAAATATGGCTCATTGAATTAATTTGCGTACATAAATTTGGAATATTGAGTGGTATTTCTGAAAAAAAAAAAAGAAACGAAATATTTTTAATTAAAAAATTATTGTGTGTGCTTACACAAGGTATGTAAGGAAATTATCTCAAATAGTATACGTCAGAATCTTTCATGTATTTAATATAAGTTTGTTTTTAAAACGGCAGCAGAGAATTATTCAATACCCCGGTATATGTATCGGTTAAATATATCAAGTAATATATTACTTTTGGTGTATCATTTATTACTTCATTTTCCAATACTTATCATAGCAATGTATTTTATAGCGACCCTGCTTATAAAAAATACTTTGTACGATAATTATTGTTAAAAAGCTTATTCGATAGGACAACTCATGTTAAAAAATGAACAACAATCTATCTAGTAACTGTCTAAATGAATATCTATCTATTATAATTATTTTTAAAATTATAGACTTGTTTGATATAAACACAACGAAATACATCCGTTTCTAAGCATCATCTACCTAAAAAACTAAATATCCTTCCGTACAAGAATTTGTGGATAAAAATATAACTTATTGAATTAATTTACATAGATAAATTTGAAATATTGAGTGGTATGTTTAAAAAAAGAGAAACGAAATATCGTTAGTGGTTAAAAAATTATTGTATATGTTTACACATGGTATGTAAGGGAAATTATATCAAATAGTATATGTTAGGACCTTTCCTGTATTTAATATAAGAGCTTGTTTTAAGATGGCGGCAGCGAACTACTCAATACCCCTGTATATGTATCGGCAAAATATATCAAGTAATATATTGCTTTTGGTACATCATTTATTACTTCATTTTCCATTAATTATCATAGCTATGTATTGGGTTGGTTCACAATTATCAGGCGTTTCTTTGACGCGCTATATTTTAATAAAAATTTACAATATTTTTATAAATTTATGAATGAAAATATTCTTCTACCTTTAGGTTATAAAAATGCCTGTCGATAATCATACTCGTATTCGTCATATTATGCTGTACCACTTTGAGAAAGGATGGAAAACAGCGCAGTCATTTCGCTATCTCAATGAACTTTTCAGTGGGGGGTACAATCAGCTAAAGTCGATTTATGGAATTGTTTGTTTGTTTCAAATCTGGTGACACTAGCTTGGAAGATAAGCCAAAGAAGAGGTCGATCATCGGTTTCGACGACCAGGCATTTTTGGCAGCCGTGGAAGGGACGAAAGCTTGACGACCTGAATGCTGGCCGTCAACTTCAATATGATCATTCAACCATCGTTCGGCATCTCAAAAAGTTTGAAAAGGTATGGAAATAGGCTGGATGGATTCGCCACGAACACGAATGTGTCCGGATTTTCACCGATTTGCTTCAACGAAACGAGCAGAGTCCGTTTCTGAAGGATCTTGTTACTGGGGTTGAATCGTTGCTTCTCTTCAAAACTCTCAAAAGTATGAAGGTCTGCGTTTCGCCAGGAGTTTCACCAAAAGGAATAACGAAGGACGTGCACTTAAGAAAGCAATGTGGTGTGTTTGATGGGACAGAAGCTGAATCATCCGATGGAAAATCATCTTAAATAGAATTTGTTATTGGTGGAACTCAACCCAAAAATGAGTATGAGTATGATTATCGACACATTTTTATAATCTAAAACTAAAAAGGATATTTTCATTCATAAATTTATAAAATTTTGTAAATTTTTGTTAAAAATAGCACGTCAAAGAAACGCCTGATAATTATGCACCAACCAAATACATTTGTATGATATTTATCTTTAAAAGGCAGATTCGATAGAACAATTCATGTTAAAAAAGGAACAACTATCTATTTAGTAACTATCTAAATGAATATATATACTATAAGTTTTTTTAATAAATTATAGACTTGTTTAAAATAAACACAATGAAATACCTCCGTTTCTAAGTATCATCTACCTAAAAAGAAAAAAAGATGGATTTTAGAAATCTTATCTTTTTGAAAAATCTTTTCTTCTTTGCAGAAAGGAATTTGCAAATAAAAATATAGCTTATTGAATTAATTTACACATACAGAAATTTGGAATATTGAGTGGTATGTCTAAAAATTGAAATGAAATATCATTTGTAATTAAAAATTATTATATGTGTTTACTCATGTTATGTAAGGAAACTAAACAGTTTGTTTTAAGATGTTAGCAGCGAACTACACAATACTCCTGTATATGTATCGGCGAAATATATCAATTAATGTATTACTTTTGGTGTATCATTTATTACTTCATTTTCCAATAATTATCATAGCAATGTATTTTATAGCGACCCTGTTTATAAAATACTTTTGCACGATAATTATTGTTAAAGGCCGATTCGATAGAAACAGTACATGTTAAAAAATGAACAATTATCTTTCTAGTAACTACATAAATAAATATCTATCTATTATAATTATTTTTAAATTACGGACTTGTTGAATATAAACACAATTAAAATCTCCGTTTCTAAATATCATCTACCTAAAAAGGTAGATTTCTAAATATCATTTCAACAAAAAAATGTGCAAATAAAAACATAGTTAATTTATTTAACTTACATACATAAATTTGGAATATTGAGTGGCATCTCTAAAGAGAAATGAATTCTCTTTCGTGATAAAAAAATATTGTATGTGTTTACATGGTTTGTAAGGAAATTATATTAAATAGTATACGTTAACACATTTCATGTATTTAATATAACTTTGTTTTAAAATATCAGCAGCGAACTACTCAATACTCCGGTGTATATATCGGCGAAATTTTTAATGCATCATTTATTATTTCTTAATTATTAAAATTAAAATCAAATTTTTTAAAATATAAATTATATTTTATTTTCTTTATTTTTATTTTTATTGTTTATTGTTTATTATTTATTATGAATTTAATTTTAATTATTGTATTTATTTTAATTTATTATATATTTTTTTAAATTTATTATATTTTTTTAAAATTTATTATTATTTTTTAATAATTAATTTTATTTCTTTATTATTATTTGTTTCAAATTAATTTCTTTTTTAATCATTAAAAATCACATCAAATTTTTTATTATTATAAATAATATTATATTTTCTTTATTTATATTTTTATTATGTATTATTGATTATAAATTTCTTTTCAACTATTGAATTTTTTTATTTCTGTTTATTTTAAATTTAATATTTCTTAAAAATAATTTTTAATTAATTAATTTATTTATTTATTATTTGCTTTTAATTTATTACTTTTAATTATTAAAATTAAAAATCAAATTTCTTAAAATTATTAAATTTATTTATTATTATCTTTTAATTATTGACAGTTTTAAAATAAACACAATGAAAAAATCTATTTCTTTTGCATTATCTACCAAAAAAACAGGTAGATTTCTAAATATCTTTCAATAAAGTACTTGCAGATAAAAATATAGCTTATGGAATTAATTTACATACATAAATTTGGAATATAGAGTGGTATTTATAAAAAAAAAAAGAATCCAAATATCGTTAGTGATTAAAAATTATTGTATGCGTTTACGCATGGTATGTAAGGAAATTATCTCAAATAGTACACGTTAGAATCTTTAGTGAAACAGGTTAATACCCCGGTATATATATCAGTGAAATACACTCATGTCCATAAATTAAGGATAATTCTGAATCACACAGAAATTGAACTCAAAAATAAAAATTTCACCTGTAGAATTATCACACACATCTTGAAAAAGAATATGCAAATTACAGGAAACCACCAGATGGCGCGGATAGTACGTCACAATGACGAGAGTGTAAGAGAGGTGTATATAAGGAATGGTGGCAAAAGAAGTAAAATTGTTCACAAGCGCTTTAAAAGCCTTTCAGTGCAATAACCGCATAGTTATGGCACAAAGGAAGCATTTGGATGATTTTTTACGTGGTAGAATTATCGGACGACATGAATGTGGACGCACCAAGCTGGAAGTATCCGAGGAACTTGGAATCGCCCAGGAGTGTCATCTCCAGGCTTTGGCAACTATTCCAAGATGTTGGTAATGTGAGTAGATGTTACAGCACAGGTCGCCCCCGAGTTACAACGCCGAATGAGGACCGGTATTTAGCAGTTACTGCCAAAAGAAACAGACGGAGCACAGCAACAGACCTGTCTCGTCAGCTCTCTTCAGCTACCGGTACGACAGTTTCAAGGCAGACCGTGTACAGACGCTTAGGGCACATTGGTCTATATGCTCGTAGGCCTGTCAGATGTGTTCCACTTACCGCAACTCACTGTCGCCTACGATTAACCTGGAGTAGAGAGCATGTATTGTGGACACCGCAACAGTGGTCTTGTGTGATGTTTTCCGACGAGTCCAGGTTTAGTTTGCAGTCTGATTCTCGCCGGACTTTCATATGGAGGCGCCAGGTACCCGTTACCACCAAGAGAACACCATTGAACGACACCGTTACGGTGGTGCAGGATGGCTCGTTTGGGGAGGAATTATTCTTGGTTCCAGAACTGAACTGTATGTTCAGAGTGTAACGATGACAGGTCACATCTATCGGGATGTCATTCTGGAACAACATGTACGTTTTTTCGGGGCGCCATGGGTGCTGAATTTCTGTTTATGGATGACAATGCCCGTCCTCACCAAAAACATTGTAGACAAATGCCTTCAATTGAGGATATCACCTGTATGGATTGGCCTGCATACTCACCGGCTTGAATCCAAGAGCATGCGTGGGATATGTTTGGCCGACGAATTGTAGCCCGTCAACCCCCTCCCACCTGTCAACCGGAACTTCCGAGAGCATTGCTTGATGAGTGGTGTAATATTCCCAAGATCAGATTGATAATTTGATACTCAGCATGCCTAGGCGTTGTAAGGCCTGTATTGCATCGTCCGGGAGACATACTCCATATTAACCATCATACTAACCATGTTATACTGTTTTTGTAAATAGGTTCTTTTTGAAATTTGCTCCAGGGGTAAAATCGCATTTTTATTAATTATGTCAAACATATAGCATCTTTTTGCTCTTTACCTTTTGTTTAATAAATAGACTTTACAAATAAGTCAAATTTATTTTGCTTCTGTCTCTTTCTTTGCCTGAACTTCATTATCCTTAATTTATGGACATGAGTGTATATGAAGTAACGCATTACTCTCCGTGTATCATTTATTACTTCATTTCAATAATTATCATAGCAATGTATTTTAGAACGACCCTGCTTATAAAAAACTTTTGCATGATATTTATTGTTAAAAGTTGATTCGATAGAGCAATGCATGATAAAAAATGAACAACTATCTATTTAGTAACTATCTAAATGACTATCTATCTATTATAATTATGTTTTATTAAATTATAGATCTAGTTTAATAGAACACAATGAAATACCTCCGTTTCTAAGTATCATCCATCTAAAAATAGATAGATTTCTAAATATTCTTACAGAAAAGAATTTTCAATGGAAAATACAACTTATTGAATTATTTTACATATATAAATTTGGAATATTGAGTGGTATGTCTAAAAAAGAAACGCAATATCGTTTGTGATTGAAAATTATATTTATTTACGCATGTTATGTAAGGAAATTGTCTCAAATATCATACATTAGAACTTTCATGTATTTAATATAAGATTTTGTTTTAAGACTGCAGCAGCGAATACACAGTACTCCGGTATATGTATTGGTGAAATATAAATGTATCACTTTTGATGTATTATTTATTTGATGTTATTATTCATTTTCATTAATTATCATAGCAATGACAATGCTTATAAAATTATTTTGTATGATAATTAGTGTTAAAAAGATGATTTGTTAGAGAAATGTATGATAAAAATTGATTAATTATCTACTTCTGGTTAGTGTCATTGAACAATACGCATAGGACTATAAAAAACATGAGCAGGAATACTAAGCTAGAAAATCACCAAGTTTACTTTTTAATGCATTTAATATTCAAATATCCAAAGAAAAATAAACATTAGTCTTAAAAGTGAAAACTACTTGAAAATTTTTAAATATATTTGAATTTAACAAAATTTTCGAACAGTCAATTTTGAAGCATCAACCACTGTTAAACTATGTTAACACATATATTTAAATGTCCCAAATATGTGTAAAACATTAAATTACTTTGATGCTGAATATTTTTTCCTCATCTGAAGTTTTTCCAGGATAGTAACCTGCGGCTGCCACCATGCTATATCATCAGCATCACCAATGCGCAAGAAAGAAATCGCCACCACAAAGAAAAATTTTCTTTTTCTAGTTTGCTGCTATCTCGTGCACTGCATTTATCTCCTCATTTGATGCATTTCAATGATGGAGGCTTGCGGCTATCTTCTAACCAAGGAGCCTCGTTAAATACAAATTTGTTGTAAAGCGTTAAATAGTTTAGATTAGTAGGTCACCCGCGGCTCATCTTGAACATTTTGCCGGCCCTTGAAATTTATTACACTTTTACAAAACATATTTATTTTATAATGGCCAAAGTAATGAAAGCCAATGTATCAAAAAAAAAAAAAAAAAAAATACATTATGTGTGTATTCATATATTCAAAAATTAACTGCCGAAATTATGAGAAAAATTAACTTTGATTTTAAAATAATATTCTTGCGCACTAGTAAAAATAAAATTTTTTAATGATTTCATTTTTTTTTTATTTCATTTATATTTATATATTTTATATTTCATTTTTAGTGTTATTTATATCTTTACATTGTGCGTTTAGTATCATTGTTATTATATTACCTATGTTTCCATGTAAGAATAATAGTAAACACAATAATAATAACTCAAAGGCTTCAATTTTTAACTCCAAAATGTCTATAATGGATCTAAATTTAATATAAGGATATATATTTTTTATGCGGCCAACGGAGTTAGAATGCATTTCCAAAATGGCCCACAAGATCATTTGGGTTGGCCACCCTTGGTCTTGATCAAATAAATTTACAGCAATAATACTTTATTGTTAATGGTATAGTTAAAATAGTATAGAGAGGATCAGTGTATCTTACAAAATGTCGTTTTAAAATGCATATGAGTTTATGTAGTATATTTATATAAGAGTTTCATAAAGCAATTTGCGAATTATTTCAACTTTTTTGTGTGCCATTTTAGAGTGACATTTCGTTAGATTACTATTATGAAATCAAATATTAGAGATCGCTCACACTTTGCATTGATTTTGCAAAAAATGAAAAATTACGAAAAATAATTCATAAGCATGAGAAAAAAGTACATTTTTATATTAAATTATTTATTTTCAAGAAAAAGGAACTTTAAGGCTTACAATCAAGAGCTAAATTACTTTGAAAAGTTCTTAATTTAAAAATTATTACGCAATTACAAAAATTACATGCTTTAAATTATTACACAATCACCATTATTTTAAATTGTAGATTTTTACAACACTTTATTAAACATTGTTATTAAGTTTCACTCAAGTTAATATTGCCGGAAAAATTAAAAATGAGTCTTGGACTTTATGAAGTGGCAAGTTGCAGTAGCTAACAAGCTCCACATTGCTTAGAAAGATAAACTGTTTAATGAATAAATATATAACTGAAATGATAATTTTTACAAGCAAAAACGAACATAATTTTAGAAATAAGTATACTTTAAAGTAAAAACGAAAGTCACTTATTAACAGTCATAAAATTCTTAAGTTATCTGCTTCAAAATAAAATCTATAATCAGATTGCAAATAACACTTACTTTACTGGAATCCCAGATTTTCCACAATAAGGTAAATTTTCTTGACAAAAAAACCAAGAAGCTAGCAATAATTTTTTTTTTTTAAAACATAACAATGTGCCATCTTTTTTTTTTTTTCATAGAATTACAACAACGTTGCCAATTTCGCTTAACTAAACATTTCAAAATAAACGTTGCCATTAACTTAAATTTTTGAATTGCGCGTGTAAATATAACATTCTCCCCCACACTGAATTGTTAACGATTCAGAAACATATCATAATAGTGAAATACAACAAAAAGTCAGTGCATACCATTGCATTTAACCTTGACTGGATCGAAGATATAAGATTGGAAAATAATCACCAAAAGGACAATGCTGTCTATATCTCATAGATTATTCGATCCTTTTGGTGTTGCTTCCCTGTTATGTTGTGCCCCAAGTTAATGCTGCAAGGAACATGAAAATGTCTTTAGGCTGGGACGAGGAAATTAAAGGAAGCTTACATGAAGAGTTTATACAAAATCAATTATCTTAAAGAATTAAAACAAATTTATGTTCCCAGATGGATCAAGGTGACACCTGACCCGTGTATTATTAAAATAATAAAAAAAAAAATTAAAAAAACCTTCACTCTATTAAACTTTCTTTTAGTATTTGGGCAAGATTCCTTTTAGTCTTCACTGCTTTCTTTGCCCCAGAAATGCTCTTTCATCTTTCCAATGGACAATCCAAGATAGAAGTTAATGGCTGTTACCCAGCCACGGAGCTTCACCAAAACTCAAATCATCAAGGTGACCCCTGAAACATTTGATAATTTCTGTTTTCATGTATTTTCCGATGGTAGAAAAGATGCATACTCAACTGAGGCTTACCTTGTGCTTCACGGTGAATGCAACGACGTGTTCCTAATATTTTCTAGGTCTCGCATAACACCTTTGATGGAAGCTACAAAGGTGTTAAAATTCTACAAATGTGGAAGGAGCTACAAAGGTATGCACAATTCAAAGCAACTTTTACAACGCCAACCACTGAGTTAGGCATGAGACTGGCTAACTCAATAACAAATGCATTTGAATGGCGATCAATTAAACGCTATTTTTGGAGCGATTCTACCACCGTCCTTACATGGATTACCAAAGATGACAATTGGTCAGTCTTTGTGAAAAATCGAGTAGATGATATACGAAGATACAGTCTCCCTTCATCTTGGGGATATATTCTTGGAGAAGAGAATCCGGCTGACTTGCCTAGTAGGGGCTGTAAAGCAACCCATCTACTGAAGACTAGATGGTGGGAGGGTCCGATATGGATGAAGAATCGTATAGATGAGTGGCGAATCCGTCTGACTTGCCTAGTAGGGGCTGTGAAGAAAAAGCAACCCATCTACAGGGGAAGACTAGATAGTGGGAGGGTCCGATATGGATGAAGAATTGTATAGATGAGTGGCGAAATCCATCTGACTTGCCTAGTAGGGGATAATGAGTGGCGAATCCGTCTGACTTGGCAACCCATCTACTGAAGACTAGATGGTGGGGGGGCATCCTGAAGACTATGGATGAAGAATTGTATAGATGAGTGGCGAATCCGTCTGACTTGCCTAGTAGGGGCTGTAAAGCAACCCATCTACTGAAGAACTAGATGGTGGGAGGGTCCGATATGGATGAAGAATCGTATAGATGAGTGGCGAATCCGTCTGACTTGCCTAGTAGGGGTAAAGCAACCCATCTACTGAAGACTAGATGGTGGGAGGGTCCGATATGGATGAAGAATTGTATAGATGAAGTGGCGAATGCAAACCCATCTACTGAAGACTAGATGGTGGGAGGGCCCGATATGGATGAAGAATTGTATAGATGAGTGGCGACTTGACTTGCCTAGTAGGGGCTGTAAAGCAACCCATCTACTGAAGACTAGATGGTGGGACGGTCCGATATGGATGAAGGTATAGATGAGTGGCGAATCCGTCTGAAAGCAGCAACCCATCTACTGAAGACTAGATGGTGGGAGGGTCCGATATGGATGAAGAATTGTATAGATGAGTGGCGAATCCGTCTGACTTGCCTAGTAGGGTCTGTAAAGCAACCCATCTACTGAAGACTAGATGGTGGGAGGGTTAGATATGGATAAAGAATCGTATAGATGAGGGGCGAATCCGTCTGACTTGCCTAGTAGGGGCTGTAAAGCAACCCATCTACTGAAGACTAGATGGTGGGAGGGTCCGATATGGATGAAGAATCGTATAGATGAGTGGCGAATCCGTCTGACTTGCCCTAAAGCAACCCATCTACTGAAGACTAGATGGAGGAGGGCGATATGGATAAAGAACAGTACCCATCTACTGGTGAGCCCGAATGGATGAAGAATGTATAGATGAGTGGCGGCCCGATATAGGGGGATAAAAAGAATCGTATGGATGATACAGATGAGTGGCGAATCCGTCTGACTTGCCTAGTAGGGGATGTAAAGCAACCCATCTACTGAAGACTAGATGGTGGGAGGGTCCAATATGGATAAAGAATTGTATAGATGAGTGGCGAATCCGTCTGACTTGCCTAGTAGGGGCTGTAAAAGCAACCCATCTATTGAAGACTAGATGGTGGGAGGGCCCGATATGGATAAAGAATTGTATAGATGAGTGGCCTTGCACTACCAAATACTCCAATATAGACGAAGAAGAAATTAATCGGGGAGCAGAGGAAAACCATTTGTTTATTGAACAATGCCAATGAATACTTAGAAAACGATTGGTACTACAAGTATTTTTCCAGTTATGAGAAAATTGTGAGACTTATCGGATGGATCCTTCGGTTTAAAAATAACTGTTTGATGCGTAAAGAAATTAATAGAGGGGGAATTGACTGCTAAAGAACATCAAGAAGTCGAAAATCGAGTTATAAAGATGGTTCAAAAAGAGTCTTTCCTCTCAAAAAAAGACACCATGTTGAAAACTCTCGAAACGTTTAGGGACGAAGAAGAAGAAATGATACGACTGAAAACAAAAATTATAAACAGAAAAGATTATGAAGATTTCCTCTACCCTGTGGTTTTACCCTGCACAACGTCTAATATTGAATATCCATACTAAGAATTGTCATGCTGGAGTTCAAATCTAATTCGAGAAATCTAATTGTGTTGAATTGTGTTGTGCTGTGTTGAATCTAATTCGAGAAAGATACTGGATTTTATAGAGAAAGATATTGAACAGTAGGAAAACTGTTAGAAGCGTTTTGTCAAAGTGTGCGGCTTGTCGAAGATATAACGCTAAACACTTAGAAACGGTGCCAGCACCACTTCCAGAAGACCGAGTACGTGATGCGGCTGTGTTTCAAATAACAGGTGTCGATATGGCAGGTCCTCTTTTCCTTGAAGGCCATAAAAAATGTTGAATCCTGTTATTTACTTGTGCCATCTATTGGGCAGTGCATTTTGAACTCATCACCTCAGCTTCAACTGATGCATTTTGATGGCGTTGAAGGATGATGTTTGAAGTTTGATGTTTTGAAGGTTTAATGCACATAGAGGCAGACCAATGATCATCTGTAGTGACAATGAGACAAATTTTTACTGGTGCAGTTAATTCTCTGAAGAGAGTAGATTGGAACCGCATACGAAGTATAGTGCTTCCAAATCAATACAGTGGAAATTGAACCTCCAACTGCCAATTGGTGGGGAGGGTGGTGGGAAAGAATTATAAAAGATCTCTTGAAGAGAGTTCTCGGAAAAGCTTGCAAAGATGGTTACCGTTACCGTGTTGGTGGACTGTGAGAGAGTCGTGAGTTCACTGTCATCAACATATATTTCAGAGCACGTGTCCCTTACACCACTCTCTCCATCGAGCAAAGATCGTAGCGCAGAAATGATGTCGAGCAAAGACTTTTAAATATTAGACTTAGATACAGACAAACGCTGTATAAAGGTTTACGAAATAGATTCAGATCGGAATAACGTGGAATTCTTATACAAAAATCTAAAGGAGAATTTTTAATTCGTTTAAGATAGGCCAGGTAGTTTTAATTGGAAGTGATAATCGCAAGAGAATTGACTAGCCTCTTAGAGTAATAACTGAGTTTATACCTGGGAAAGATAAACAGGTCCGATTGATAAAAGTGAAGACATCACACTGTACTTTATTACGCTGTATTCAAAGGATTTAACCTCTTGAAGTCGATTCGAGTAAAGATTTCAGTAATCTCTTTACAGATCCCGAGGAACAGCGAAAAGGAGACAATGTCCCAATTGAAGTGATTGAAGAGATATACCCAAGGGAAAACTTTCTTTAGACCAAATGAAGGATATTGGGGTATCTAACATCGCTAGAACTGGTCGACATGTAAAAATTCCTGAAAAGCTCAGCTTGTGAATTCTCTTTCACTGATTCTTCGTTGCATTTCACTAATATGATATGTTTCTGAATTGTTAACAATTCAGTGTGGGAGAATGTTATATTTACACGTGTAATTCAAAAATTTAAGTGAACGGCAACGTTTATTTTGAAATGTTTAGTTAAGCGAAATTGGCAACGTTGTTGTAATCCTATAAAAAAATAAAGTGGCATGTTGTTGTGTTTAAAAAAAATTATTGCTAGCTTCTTGGGTTTTTTCCCAAGAAAATTTACTTTATTGTGACGAATCATTTCTTTTTTAAAACAACAACATGCCATTCACTTAAATTTTTTTTAATTATACGTGTAAATATATCATACACTATAAAACATAACTAGTGCCTCCAAATATATACAGAATAAATTATTTAATAAAAGTTGTGATATATCTTTGTTTGTCCTTATCATTACTAAACATATAGATTTTTTTCTCACGGGAAGAGTTTTAGCATTTCATTAACAAGAGAGAGGAACGTATGTTCTTAGACAAGTACATAATAACAACCCATCACTCAAATTTGACTGTTGACAAGTAGTATTGTGGGTAATTATATTGCATGCAATTAAAGTTATGCACTAATGAGAACAACCTAACACTCAAATCTGATAGCAGATATTCGGTATCATATATAATGAGACTCATGAAATTAGCAATTGTCTGTGCGACCTTCACAGGTCGAAATAATTACAGATGGAATACGGATGGTTGTTCCATCGTGATTGGCGATAGTTCACGAGCTGAGAAATGCTTACTCCAAAGAGAATTGAAGGAAGCTGACCCCCTCCCCCTCTTGAAGGATTTTCTTAAAGGGAAATTTTTGGAAGAAGAAAAGTGAGTTCTGCGACGAATCGACCAGATGTGTTTTTTTTTTTTTTCTCTGAAGTTACAGAATAGGCCTGAGTTTCCGTCTTTTTCTAAGTGAACTTCATGTGGTTTCGAGCATCAAGCCGTGTGATAATTAAGGTCTGCCCCAGACCATGCAATTCGACAGACTCGAGAACTTTGAAAATTTACGACTTCATTATTTGTGTATACATATACATATACATATATATATATATGTGTGTGTGTGTGTATATATATATATATATATACATATATATATATACATACATACATACATATATACGTAACAAGTGAGAATTATTGCATGTTAAAAAGGAACAACTATCTATCTAGTAACTATCTAAATGAATATGTATCTATTATAATAATTTTTTTTTAAATTATAGACTTGTTTAATTTAACAGGGGGGATGAAAAGTTCGTAGGCTGACACATAGATGACGATACTAGTATTAAAACCATATGATTTTTAGTTAGCCCTAACCTTCAAAAGAAGCGTGTATAAATTTGGCAGCTGTTGCACTATTAGTATGTGAGTTATAGCATTTTTAGTGAGGCAACTTTTGTTAGTTTGAAGAAATGGATAAAAAGGAATTTCGTGTGTTAATAAAGCAGTGCTTTTGGCGAAAAAAAATACTATTGAAGCCAAGGCTTGGCTTGATAAACATTATTCGGAACTTTGCACCAAGAAAATCAACCTGTAGAGAAGTGATTTTCTAAATTTACACGAGGCGAAATGAGCACCGAGGACGATGCACACAGTGGACGCTCCAAAGAGGCTGTTACCGACGAAAACATAAAAAGTCCATAAAATAATTTCTGATAATCGTAAAGTGAAGTTGATTAAGATAGCTGAGACCCTAAAGATATCAAAGGAACGTGTTGGACATATCGGGAACGAATATTTGGATATGCGAAAGCTCTGTTCAAAGTGGGTGCCGCGCGAGCTCAATCGACCAAAAAAAAAAAAAAAAAAAAACGAATTGATAAAAAATCAAGCGCAAAAAAACGAATTTGTCGATATGGGACAATGGATGAAACATGGCTTCATCATTTCACACCGGAGTGCAATCGACAGTCAGCCGAGTGGACTATACGTGATGAACCGACTCCAAAGCTTGGAAAGACGCAAAAGGCGGTTGGCAAGGTTATGGCATCAATATTTTGGGATACACATGGTATAATATTCATTGACTATCTTAAAAGGAAAATACCATAAACAGCGACTATTACGTAGCGTTATTGGAGCCTTTGAAAGACGAAATCGCGGAAAAACGGCCTCATTTGAAGAAGAAGAAAGTGCTGTTTCATCAAGACAATGCACCGTCTCACAAATCAATGAAAACGATGGCAAAATTGCATGAATTGGGCTTCGAATTGCTTCCGAATTCATTGTAATCTCCAGATCTGGCCTACAGCGACTTTTTCCTGTTCTCAGACCTCAAGAGGATGCTCGCTGGACAGAAATTTCGCGCCGATGAAGAGGTAATCGCCGAAACTGAAGCCTATTTTGAGGCTAAAGACAAATAGTACTAAAAAAAAGGTATCGAAAAATTGTAAGACAGCTATAATCGTTGTATCGCCCTCGAAGGCAACTATATTGAATAATAAAATCAAATTCTATAAAAAAAAAAAAAATTTTTTTGTGCTAGCCTACGAACTTTCCAGCCCACATGGTAAAGACAATGAAATACCTCAGTTTCCAATTATCATTTACCTAAGAAAAAGATAGATCTCCAAATGTTCTTCCAGAAAAAGAATTTTCAAATAAAAATATAGCTTATTGAATTAATTTACATACAAAAAGTTGGAATATTGAGTGGTATGTCTAAAAAATAAACCAAATATCAACTAAAAATTATTGTATGTGTTTACACATGGTCAATATTATGGATTGTAAATTTAATTTTATCTATTGAATTTATTTTAATTTATTATGTTTATTTTAAATTTATTATAATAATATTAATTTTATTTATTTTTTATTTATTATTGTCTATTTTAAATTTATTTCTTTTAAATCTTTAAAATTAAAATCAAATTCTTTAATTATTAAATTTATTTATTATTTTATTATGAAATTTATTGTTATTATAATTATTTTGTCTTTTTAAATTATCGACAAGTTTAATATAAACACATTGAAATACCTCCGTTTCCAAGTACCATCTACCTAACTAAATAAAGGTAGATTTCTAAATATCCTTCAGACAAAAAATTTTCGCAGGAAATTGTATCGTATTAAAAATAATTTTTTATACACATAAATTTGGAATATTGAGTGGCATGTCTAAAAAAAGAAACGAAATATCATTTGTAATTAAAAATTGTGGTACAGGCTTACACATAGTCTGTAAAGAAATTATCGCAAATAGTATACATTAGAACCTTTTCAGCCCTCCTGGTATAATAGATAGATATTCATTTAGATAGTTACTACATAGATAGTTGTTCATTTTTTAACATGCATTGTTCTGTCGAATCAGCCTTTAACAATAATTATCATGCAAAAGTATTTTATAAGCAATGTCGCTGTGAAATGCATTGTTATGATAATTATTGAAAAATGAAGTAATAATTGATGCACCAAAAGCAATATATTACTTGATATATTTCGCCGATACATATAGCGGGGTATTGAGAAGTTCGCTGATGCCGTCTTAAAACAAACTGTTATATTAAATACATAATAGGTTCTAACGTATACTATTTGAGATAATTTCCTTAGATACCATGTGTAAACATGTACCATAATTTTTAATTACAAATGATATTTCGTTCCTTTGTTTAAACATACCACTCAATATTCGAATTTATCTATGTAAATTATTTCAATAAGCTATATTTTTATTCACGAATTGTTCTATGCGAGGATGTTTAGAAATCTACCTTTTTTAGGTAGATGATACTGAGAAAACTGAGGTATTTCATGATGTTTATTTTAACACAAGTCTATAATTTTAAAAAAAATTATGATAGATAGATAGTTGTTAGTTTATTATCAGACATTATTGTATCAAATCAGCCTTTCGCAATAATTACGTACAAAAGTATTTTATAAGCAGTGTCGCTATAAAATAGATTGTCATAATAATTATTGGAAAATGAAGTAATAAATAATACACCCAAAAGTAATACATTATTTCATATATTTCGCCGATATATATACCGGAGTATTGTGTAGTTCGCTGCTGCCATCTTAAAACAAACTGTTATCTTAAATACATGAAATGTCCTAACGTATACTTACATATCATGTGTAAATGCAATAATTTTTAAACACAAACGGGATTTCGTTCCTTTTTTAGACATATCACACAATATTCCAAATTTATCTATGTAAATTAATTAAATAAGCTATAGTTTCGTTAGCAAACTCTTCTTCGTAAGGATGTTTAGAAATCTACCTTTCTTTGAGGGTAGATGATACTTAGAACCGGAGGAATTTCGTTGTGCTTATGTTAAAGAAGTCTAAAAAATAAAAAAAAAAAATAAATAGATATTCATTTAAATCAGGGGTCTCCAAAGTACGGCCCGCGTGCCAAATCCGGGCCCTCCAGTGTCATCAATCCGGCCCGCTACAGCGAATAGCTTATTGTTGCTGTAATAAATTAAAAATGCAAAATGATAATAACTCGGTTTTATTTACTTGCTAGGTAAAGCTTAAGCGCAAGCATAATACGCAGAAAATTTAATTTAAGTATAACAACTAACAAATAATTGAAATGAATCCCACTAACATGATGAACTAATGAACATCCCGCGGTTAACCTCGGTAGTTATGTTGGAGTAAAGAGTATCACGTATGTATATCGATGTTTGGAATGTATGTATTCTGAATCAAACATATTAATATTTATCCTGAAAATCCCTCAGGAAAGGAAAAGCTAAATTAACGCGAATGAAACCGCTGGGTATCCACTTGTAAAAAAATACTAATGAGATTTATGTAATAGTAATTTTTCACTGACAATAATTTGTAGTTGTGGATCAATTTAACTTGTACCAATTATTAAAAGAGATTTAAGATGCTCATCGGTTAACTTAGATCTGAAAAACATTATTCTAAAAATTATAGTTTTGTGGTTTGGTTTGTCGCTGTACGGCCATCTTGTGCACACTTTAGGCTAAACATAGCGAGACCTACAGTTTAATGTGGATTCCGAACCACTCACAAACATCTATGCCATTGCCAGGATTCGAACCTGAACCCTAGGAAACCAAAGGCCAGAGCGCTAGCCACGTATCCACCAGTCCGCACTAGAAATTATAGATAGTGGCAAAAAATTAAAACGGTTTTGGCACTTGGTACTTACTGAGTAAACAGTATGGCCCTAAGGCTGGAAAGTTTGGAGACCCCTGATTTAGAAAGTAGTTCATTTTTTAACTTTCATTGTTCTATCGAATCAGCCTTTAACAATAATTATCATGCAAACGTATTTTATAAGCAGGGTCGCTCTAAAATACATTGCTATGATAATTATTGGAAAACAGAAGTAATAAATGATATACGAAAAGTAATGCGTTACTTCATATATTTCACCGATATATATATACGAGGGTATTAAACCTGTATTGAGATAATTTTTACATACTGTGTGTAAACTCATACAATAATTTTTAATCACTAACGATATTTGGCTTCTTTTTTTAAATATACCACTCACTATTCCAAATTTATGTATGTAAATTAATTCCATAAGCTATATTTTTATCTGGAAGTATTTTGTTGGAAGAATATTTAGAAATCTACCTGTTTCTTAGGTAGATAATGCTCAGAAGTTGTTTTTTTTTTTTTTTTTCGTTTTGTTATATTAAATCTGTCAATAATTAAAAGATGATAATAAATTTCATCATAATAAATAATTTAAAATTATTTAAAAATAATAATAAATTAAAAATAATTAGAATTAGAAACAATTCAATAGTTCAAAAGAAAGTTATAATCAATAATAAATAAAAATATAAATAAAGAAAATATAATATAATTTATAATAATAAAAAAAAATTTTGATTTTATTTTTAATGATTAAAAAAAATAAATTTGAAACAAATAATAATAAATAAATTAAATTAATTATTAAAAAAAATGATCAATTTAAAATAAATAATTAAAAAAATAATTAAAATAAATATAATAATGCAAATTAAACTCATAATGAATAATAAAAATATAAATATAAATAAAGAAAATATAATATAATTTATAATATAATATTAAAAAAATTTGATTTTAATTTTAATAATTAAGAAGTAATAAATGATACATTTAAAATAATGCATTACTTTATATACTTCACCGATACATATACCGGGGTATTGAGCAGTACGCTACTGAGATCTTAAAACAAACTGTTGTAATAAATACCTTAAAGGTTCTGACGTGTACTATTTGAGATAATTTCCTTGCATACCATGCGTAAACACATACAATAATTTTTAATTACAAATGATATTTCGTTTCCTTTTTTAGACATACCACTCAATATTCAAAATTTATGCATGTAAATTAATTCAATAAGATATATTTTTATCCATTGATTGTGACATAACGCTACCTACCAACAATAAACGTGTCCAAAAAAACTCGCTTTAAAACATCATCTACCAATAAGCAATGGTAGATTTACTTGATTGTATACAAATCTATAAATCGGTAAAATTCTCATATGAAACGCATGCAAATAATTTATTATATACCATTTTTTTCGAAAATTGAGTGGTATAGCAGAAGTGAGAAAAGTATTATTGATGGCTGAAAGTTTTTGTACTCAGGTATGTAAGTGGCAGATCTGAAATAACAAAATGTTAAATTTTAAATAGAGAAAAACAGAATATCCTATTAAATTAACTGTTAGTCATTAAAGACAATTTAAAGCACTATTTTCTGGAACTACGCGAATAATTTTTATACAGGTAAACATTCATTCAGGAGTCTGATGTCCGAGTGACAAGCGGTCAGTGACACAATTTTCGGGTTCGAGTCCCCGGGGTGCCATGGATGTTTGTAGTTTTCGGAATCCACTTTAAACCGCAGATCCCGGTCTAATGTGATTGTTGGGCTTAGAGCTGGCAACCCTTCCTCGTAAAAAAAAAGAAAATATCTCCTGTCTAGTAATTTTGCCAGTATACAGACGGCCTTATCACACCATGGGGCTGTTGTGCCAATGATGATGATGATAAAACATAATATTAAATTCTCAGTCACACTTATATATCACATAATATACTAATTTTTGGGCCTGAATGGCCAGTGGCTCTGGCGCTCGGTACCACAGGTTTCAGGTTCGAGTCCCGGCGGTGCCATGGTTGTTTGTAGTGGTTCGGAATCCACTTTAAATCGTAGGTCTCGGTCCTAATAGGATCGTAGAACGTTGCGGGGCATTGTTACTCCGCGTCCGTGGCTTATCTTCAAGCGACACGCGCCTCCTGGGTAATGCAAAGTGAGTACGTCTGTGCTGAGGGCCTGAATGACAGAGTGGCTAGCGCCCTGGAGCTCGGTACCACAGGTTTCGGGTTCGAGTCCCGGCGGTGCCATGGATGTTTGTAGTGGTTCGGAATCCACGTTAAACTGTAGTTCCAGATCTAATTAGCCCATAAAATACATAACCCACATTATAAATTTGTTTATGTTCTCTGTCAACAACCAACATGCATTATAAGAACAATATCATATTCAATAATTTATCGGAATACTCATTTAAAACAATATATATGTCTGTTCTTATTTACTGCAAATAAGAATTAGCCAAATAATTATCGAAATAGTAGTAAAATAATAATTATATTGTTCGGAAAAAGGAAGCTACATATTCCTCTAATCACAGTATTGCAACCCTAAAGAAAGTGGCAAACTATTCAAGGTTGCAAAACTGGCGACTTTCTCAGGGGTACAGTATTCTAGACTATAACAGTTGCACATAATAATTTGGCGTTAAAGCGATTGAATTTGGTGTGAAAGCAATTTAGGAATAAAATGGTGGAAAAATAATGATATATTTTGGCGTTAAAAAACGGCAAAAGACGTGACGGAAAAAGAAAAAGAAAACATTAAGATTTAGCTATAATAGTGGTAAACCTTTGGTGATAAAGCGATATAAATTGGCGCAAAGGCAATTTAGACATAATTTTTTGATTATAATAGTGTTAAATTTTGGCTTAAAAGCGATAACATTTGGTGCAAAATATATTCCAGAGATAAAATAGATCTCTAATTTATATGTAAATGTATAATTAGTACTGGTCCAAGTTATTTTTAATGATACAAATTTGGTGATAAAGCGTTAACTTTTGGCATAAAAGTACCTCAAAAAACAAAATTCTTTAGTGAAAAAAATAATGTGAAAGATAAAACGATAATTTTTGGCGATAAAGCGATAAATATTTTCGATAAAGCATTAAATTTTTCCATAAAATCTCTTCAAATAACAAAATTTGCTTAGAGAAAATATTTGGCGATAAAGCGATAAATGTTGACGACAAAGCATTTCGAGGATTAAAATTTTGGGAAGATAGTGATAATATTTGGCGTTAAAGCGATAAACTTTGGCTTTAAAACCTTTTCAGGAATAAACTTTAACGTAATAGCTATTTGGCTACTAATAATGGCGTAATAGCACTGTTTGGCTATAAATTTTGGCGAAATAGCATTTTACAATGACACCGAATTTCGGCAGCCATTTTATTTATTTACTTGGCGTTTTGGCAACCCAGTGAAAGATTTTGGCGTAATATCATTTTACCGCTCAAACTACGTGTCCCATTCATTTATATGCTTACTTACCGACTTGGCAACTTGGTGATATGTTTGGCACAAAGGGTACAGGATTCTAGATTTTAACCCATTTTACTACTTACACGATTAATTACTTTAAAAAATAATTCTACCCTTTAAATATTGACATCTTGATGTTGCAAAGCAAGAAAAGAAGCATTAAAATTCGGTCTTAAAGTTGATAAAAACAAAATCGATTTCAAATTTTTGCCGTCTCGAAAAGCCTCGCGGGCCTAAGCCTAAATCCGTCACTGGTCCAAGTTAGGCAATTTCACAGTTCATCAGGCTTATGTCAGTCACCTCCAAGGCACAGAAAGACTATTTCATCAAAAGTTTCAAAGATAAATAACTCCTCCACATTTTATAATAAACACCACTTGTGGAGCATGATTTATTTTTCGTATTACATGGCAATCAAATGTTTTTTAATTATTAAATTTAAGATTAATCATTAAATTCATTAAAAGTTTTTTTTTTAATTAAAATTATTTAATTATTATATTATATTTTCTTTATTTATATTTTTATTATTTATTATAAATTTTATTTTATTTATTAAATTTATTTTAATTTATATATTTATTTTAAATTTATTATTATGATTTTTTTTTTTAAAATTAATTTTATTCATTTTTTTATTTATTATTATTTTTTCAAGTTTATTACTTTTTAATTATTAAAATAAAATCTAAATTTTTACAATTATATTATAAATTATATTATATTTTCTTTATTTATATTTTTATTATCTATTATTATTGAATATTTTAACTATTGAATTGATAATATTTACGTTAAATTTATTATTATTTTTTTAATTTTTAATTTTGTTCATTTTTCTATTTGTTATTATTTTATTATTAAAATTAAATTTTTTTATTATTAAATTTATTTATTATTTTATTATGAAATTTATTATTGTTACAACTATTATTATTTTTTTAAATTATCGTCAAGTTTAATGAAAACACAAGGAAATATCTCAGTTTCTAAGTATCATCTACTTAAAAAAAATAAAGTAGATCTCTAAATATACATCTAAAAACATTTTGAACATCGAACAATCAGTCTTTACAGTTTATCGGAGTACCTTGTGACCAGGGGGCCTTAAACTCCTATCTGGTCAAAATGAGTGCATGGCGATAGTAGGAGAAACATGGTTAACAAAAAACAGAAAATAAGTAGTTAAGGAAAATGTCCCCAAATTCAAAATTTTAAGAAGAAAATGAATAATTTAAAACAGTAAAATAAAATTAAAAGAGATTCCACAGGAGGATAGGGTAACCGCTGCTAGAAATGATGACGAAAGGACGAGTTCGTCTAGGAACTTTGAAATTGTAAAGAACCGCCCTGGGGCGTTTAGTAGTGGTTTTCTGGCAACAAAGATTATAATCCCTAATCACAATAGTATGAAAATCTTATTTTTAATGTATCTACGATCGGGAGACTATAATTTCATCTTTCGGAATATGTTCAAGATTTGCATAGGATCCTGGGGCGTTTTTCATCAAGTAAAAATCGTATTGAGCATAAAATTTTGAATAAAGAGAGGGCAAGATTGTGACGAATGTCATCATTTTAAAATACCACGGAGAATCAGTAATAATTCTCAGAATTTTATTTTCAAGTCTACTAATGTAGTTAATGTGGTATCTTGCAGCAGAACCCCAAACTGTACATGGAACTATACCTTATTGCAATAATTTATATGTATATAAATTTGGAATATTGAGTGGTATGACTAAAAAAAGAGAAGCATTTAAAATATCGTTTGTAATTGAAAATTATTATGTTTACACATGGTATGTAATAAGTAATGCATAATATGTAATAGAATATTGTGTGGTATGTATACGTTAGAGCTTTCATGTATTTAAGATAACAGTTTTAAGACGGCAACAGCGGGGCCTGAATGGCCGAGTGGCGTTCGGTAACACGGGTTTCGGGTTCGAGTCCCGGTGGAGCCATGGATGTTTGTAGTGGTTCGGAATCCACTTTAAACCGTAGGTCCCGGTCTAATAGGATCGTAGAGCGTTGCAGGGGGCATTGTTACTCCGCGTCCGTGGCTTATCTACAAGTTACACGCGCCCCCTGGGTAATGCAAAGTGAGTAACGTCTGTGCAGCGCTTGCCTTAAGGCATCCAAGACAGCTGTCTAAGTGTTTGCCTGCTGCATTAGAAAAAAAAAAAAGACGGCAACAGCGAATTACTCAATACCCCGGTATATATATCGGCGAAATATATCAAGTAACGTATTACTTTTGGTGTATCATTTATTACTTCATTTTCCAATAACTATCATAGCAATGTATTTTATAGCGACCCTGCTTTATAAAATACTTTTGCATAATAATTATTGTTAAAGGCTGATTCGATAGAACAATGTATGTTAAAAAATGAATAACTGTCTATTATAATTAACTTTTTAAAATTATAGACTTCTTTAGTATAAACACAATGAAATATCTCAGTTTCTAAGTATCATCTACCCTAAAATAAAGGTGGGTTTCTCAAATATCGTTTCGAAGAAGAGTTTAAATACGAAAATATAGCTTATTGAATTAATTTACGTACATACATTTGGAATAGTGAGTGGTATGTCTAAAAGAGAAACGAAATCGTTTGTGATAAAAAAAAAATTATTGTATGTGTTTACATATGGCATGTTTCTAAATATCATCTACCCTCAAAGAATGGTAGATTTGGTAACAAAGAATGTAATGGTTTCCTGGTCCAAAGAAACTAAATACCTTGGCGTAATACTTGAAAACAAACTAACATATAAATTGCATATTAATTATCTACGCACTAAATTCAATAATCAATTAAGAAAACTCGTCTCCCTAATTTGTAGAAATTCCTCACTAACGATTGAATTAAAAAAATAATCTACCCTTCTTATCGTTGACTAATCCTCAATGTCCTGCAGTGCGGGACGGGCATCCCATGTGTGATCTACTCATGGATGGGGAAAGGGACAGCTTTTGTTGTGATGGAGCACCTGTAGGTAAAAGTCTGACTTTTGCTCCGTGACGCTCTTACATTCATATGAGGCCGGGACCTACGGCTTAAAGTGGATTCCGAACCACTACAAACATCCATGGCACCGCCGGAGACTCGAACCCGAAACCTGTGCCAGAAACCTTCAATTTTCTTATCGTAGACCTGTCATTGCATATGCGAGTTCAGTCTGTGGTTCTACAGCCAATAGCAACTTTCTCATGCTCGAAAGGTTCGAAAATAAAATTATTCGTATGATCACTGACGCTCCCTGGTATTTCAGAAATAATGATATTCGGCACTCCGTTGGTATTCCTAGTTTCCGCGCATTCGTCGAGAAACTTGCAAAAAACTTTTTTATGACTCCGTTTCCCGATCCACTAACCCCCTTCTAAATGATTTAAAAATATACGATTATGACGTCACTTTACCCAGTAATCACAAAAGACCGCGCTATACTCTTAAGGCTCCTTCCCACTGAGGCGTGAAGTGTTGAAGATTCACGCGGCAGGCGAGAAAATTTTTTCGACCCCCTTCACAGCGAAATGTCAGAAATAGCATTACGCCTTGTGAAGTTCCGCTTCAGTAGAAAGCTGGTCAACTCGAAGCGGCGGATTTCAAACCGGTTTCAGGCGAATGTGGTGAGGCTAGTGATTGGTCAGCGCTTCACGCTTAAACGCCTCACACCTCGGTGGGCACGATCCTTTAACATTAACAAATAATTTCCTCCTTTCTGGAGATATTTCGGTTTCGTTGTCGGGTCGTTAATGTTTTTCTTTTTTATTGCATTTTGTTATTGGATTCATCATCAGTGCTTATTCCTTTCATTTTTTAATACTTTTATTTATTGGATGATTTTATGTTATTTATTCTCTTTGTATTTTTACTCTTCTATTGTAACTTTGACTTTCTGTCGTAATTGTAATGTTTTTGTTCTCTGATGTTAGAACTTTTATTTCTTCTCTGATTTATTTAATATTTCTAACAATTGGCAATACACAGAGATCTACTCCCAAGCTATGTTAAATGGAAAAACTATTTGCTCTACTCCCCCCAGTGCGCCAGTGGCATCGGGGCCATCGACCTGGCGGTACTTTGGCACTTAATTGGGACAGGCAGGGACAAACTGCAATCACCCGTTTGCCCAGTGGACACCTCAGAAGTATGAGCTTCTCAGATGGATTCAAAGATTTCGACACTTGCACCAAGTGCTCCTCTGAGCAGGCTTCACCATCTCACATCTTGGCATGCCTGGGCCTCAGAAGTCAGGATCTCCTTGACAGTCCGTTGATGGTCTTGGACTTTCTTCGGGTATTTGGATTCATGAACCTAGTCTAGCCCCGCTGGACTTTGGGGATAGGCGAAGAAGAACAATTGGCAAAAGGGCTCAACCAGAAGTCACTGCTCACCATTCGCCAAGTGGAGGGGTGGTCGCTGAGCGACCAATGCACTCCATCAAGTCACCAATGATAAGATATATTAAGTAGTCTAGATCATATAAATTTACAGCAATAATATTTTATTATTAGTGGAATAGTTAAAATGGCATGAAATTTTTATATAAGGCTTTCATAAATCAATTTGCGAATTATTTCATCTTTTCTGTGTAATTTTAGAATGGTAGTTTATTAGATTGTGATCAAATATTATTGATTATTTTGTGATCAAATATTAGAGGGTAGCTCACACTTTGCATGCAGATTTTGAAAAACAGTAAAAATTACAAAAAATAATTCGTAAGTATATGAGAAAAAGTACTTTATATTAAATTCTTGATTTTCTAGAAAATGGAACTTAAGGCTTACAATCAAGAGCTAAATTACTCTGAAAAATTTTTAATTTAAAAATTATTACACAATCACCGTTATTTTAAATTGTAGATTTTCACAACATTTTATTAAATATTGCTATAAGTATCACTCAATTTGACATATAGTGCTGGAAAATTAATAGTGAATCTTGGAGTTTATTAAGTGACAAATTGCAGTAGCTAACAGCTCAACATTCCTTAGGAAGATAAACAGTTTAACGAATAAATAAATGACTGAAAGGATAATTTTTACAAGCAAAATGAACGTCATTTTAGAACTAAATATACTATAAAACATAACTAAGGCCTTCAAATATATACAAAACAATACTAAATTATTTAATAAAAATTCGATTGTGCTATATATTTTTGTTTATCGGTATGATTGATAAACATATAGTAGCATTTCTTCTCGCGGGAAGAGTTATGGCATTTAATTCCCTGGAGAGAGGAATGTATGTTATTTGACAAGTACATAATAACAACTCATCCCTGAAAATTGACAAAAGGCAAACAGTATTGTGGGTAGATACCTGTTATGATCATGATATTACATGCAATTAGAGTTTTTTGTATTAATGAGAACAACCTGTCACTCAAATCAGATATTCAGTGTCATGCATAATGAGGCTCATGAAATTATCGACTGTCTGTGCTTGAACTTCACAGGTCGAAACAACTACAGATTAAATATGGCCTGCACCAAGAGTCCCCATCATGATTGGTGATAGACCATGAGATTAGAAATGTCTATTCCACGAGAAGCGAGGGAAACTGACCCCTCTCTTGACGGATTGTCTCAAAGGGAGGTTTTTGGAGACGAAAGGAGAGAATTCTGCAGCGAGTCGACCAGAAGTATTGTTTTTCTTTCTCTGAAGTGACTGAATAGACCAGAGATTTCAGCCTGTTTTTTCAAAGTGAACCCCTTGCGGTTTTGTGTATCACGTCGTGTGACAAGGTATGCCGCAGACAGGTAATTACATTCAACAAAAATTTTTAAAATCCGACCTTGGAGTGAACTGCACTTGCGATTTAATCATGCACTTGCGATCAAATTTTATTTTTAAATTTTTCTGTTTAATAACCCATAGTTCTGTGTATGTAGATATATATAGTGCTTGAAATTAAAATTAGAAAATTAGAATTAAAATTAGGTGTTCCCATGAACCTGAAAGTGGGACATATGGCTTCTATATAGCTATATTAGACCTATAACGGTTCTTCTTAAAGCCGTTATAGATCTGATATAGGCCGAGATGTTACAATATCACAATTTGAATAACAACGTCAACAAATCAATATCTCTCTTTTTCGAAAGACTAGATAACAACAAGAAAGGCCTAAAAACTCACTTTAAAAAACCTCATCTACCATTAGACAACGGTAGATGTACCTGATAGTGTGCAAACAGTGAAATTATAATACAAAAAACGCTTAATTAATTTATTATATACATTGTTTTTCCGAAAATTGAGTGGTACATCAGAAATGAGAAAAATATCATTGATCGTTAAATGTTTTTGGACGCGCTTCCTCATAGTATGTAAGTGGCAAATCTCAAATAATAGAACGTTAAACCTTAAATAGAGAAAAGCAGAACCTTCTGCAAAATTACCTGTTAGTCAATAAAGGCAATTTAAAGCTCTATTTTCTGGAACTAAGCGAATAATTTTGTAAAGGTAAACATGTCTTTAAAATCTCAGTCAGACTTAAATCACATAATATAATAAATCTTTTAATTAAGAAACGTGAATGAATACAATAAAAAATTTTTGAAAACGTAACATTACTGTAGCATTATTTTGTCACGGGAAGAGTTTTGGCATTTCTTTCCTAGAGAGAGAGGAATTTATGTTATTTGATAAGTAAATGACAGCAAACCTTCACTCAAATTTGACAGTAGATAAGCAATGCTGTGAAGAATTATATTACATGCAATTAGTGCTTTGTACTAATGAGAACAACCTGTCACTCAAATCTGATAGCAGATATTCGGTATCATGTATAATGAGACTCATGAAATTATCGACTGTCTGTGCGAACTTCACAGGTCGAAACAACTACAGATTGAACGGCCTGCACCATGAGTCAAAATCGTGATTGGTGATAAACCATGAGCTGAGAAATGTCTATTCCCAATGAGAAGTGAGGGAAACTGACCCCCCTCTCTTGACGGATTGTCTCAAAGGGAGGTTTTGGAGAAGAAAGGAGAGAATTCTGCAGCGAGTCGACCAGAAGAATTGTTTTTCTTTTCTCTGAAGTGACTGAATAGACCAGAGATTTCAGCCTGTTTTTTCAAAGTGAACCCCTTGCGGTTTTGTGTATCACGTCGTGTGACAAGGTATGCCGCAGAACAGGTAATTACATTCAACAAAAATTTTTAAAATCCGACCTTGGAGTGAACTGCACTTGCGATCAAATTTTATTTTTAAATTCTCTGTTTAATAACCCATAGTTCTGTGTATGTAGATATATATATAGTGCTTGGAAATTAAAATTAGAAAATTAGAATTAAAATTAGGTGTTCCCATGAACCTGAAAGTGGGACATATGACTTCTATATAGCCTATATTAGACCTATAACGGTTCTTCTTAAAGCCGTTATAGATCTGATATAGGCCGAGATATTACAATATCATAATTTGAATAACAACGTCAACAAATCAATATCTCTCTTTTTCGAAAGACTAGATAACAACAAGAAAGGCCTAAAAACTCACTTTTAAAACCTCATCTACCATTAGGCAACGGTAGATGTACCTGATAGTGTGCAAACAGTGAAATTACAATACAAAAAACGCTTAATTAACTTATTATATACATTGTTTTTCCGAAAATTGAGTGGTACATCAGAAATGAGAAAAATATCATTGATCGCTAAAAGTTTTTGGACGCGCTTCCTCATAGTATGTAAGTGACAAATCTCAAATAACAGAACGTTAAACCTTAAATAGAGAAAAACAGAACCTTCTGCAAAATTACCTGTTAGTCATTAAAGGCAATTTAAAGCACTATTTTCTGGAACTAAGCGAATAATTTTTGTAAAGGTAAACATGTCTTTAAAATCTCAGTCAGACTTAAATCACATAATATAATAAATCTTTTAATTAAGAAACGTGAATGAATACAATAAAAAAATTTTGAAAACGTAACATTACTGTAGCATTATTTTGTCACGGGAAGAGTTTTGGCATTTCGTTCCTAGGAGAGAGGAATTTATGTTATTTGATAAGTAAATGACTGCAAACCTTCACTCAAATTTGACAGTAGATAAGCAATGCTGTGAAGAATTATATTACATGCAATTAGTGCTTTGTACTAATGAGAACAACCTATCACTCAAATCTGATAGCAGATATTCGGTATCATGTATAATGAGACTCATGAAATTATCGACTGTCTGTGCGAACTTCACAGGTCGAAACAACTACAGATTGAACGGCCTGCACCATGAGTCAAAATCGTGATTGGTGATAAACCATGAGCTGAGAAATGTTTATTCCAATGAGAAGTAAGGAAAACTGACCCCCTCTCTTGACAGATTGCCTCAAAGGGAGGTTTTCGTAGAAGAAAGGGAGAGATTTCTGCTACGAGTCGACCAGAAGTATTGTTTTTTTTCTCTGAAGTGACTAACTAGGCCGGAGTGTCAGATTGTTTTCAAAGTGAAACCCTTGCGGTTTTGTGTATCACGTCGAGTGATAATTAAGGTCTGCGGCAGACCGGGCAATTACATTCGACAAAGAATCGATAACTCTGAAAATCTCCCACCTTGGAGTGAATTGTACTTTTTTGTGATCAATATTTTGTAATTTCTTTGTTTTACAACCCAGAGTTCATTATTTGTATATATATTAGTGTATATACACTCAAGAGCAAAAACATTATGACCACCTCTACATTTTGCAATGAACTCGCCTGGATGACGTGGAAGGCACGTGATCAGGTGGAAGTGGTATTTAACTGGTATTAAGTGGTGGTACTAATCCATACCAAGACGGGTTGAAGCTGTGTTGCGGGCCAAAGATGGACCAACTAGTTATTGACAGGTGGTCATAATGTTTTGGCTCTTGAGTGTATATAAGTAAAAAGTAAAAAGTGTTCCCATGAACCTGAAAGTGAACCACTTTTTGAAGCCATTATAGGTCTAATAAAAGTCGATGCGTTACATTATCACAACGCAATAAATTAACAACGCAATAATTGAATCAACGCAAATAAATCAATATATATATCCATTTGGAAAGATTAAATAGCAACAAGAAATGGCGAAAGGCTCATACAAAATGTTATCTACCAGTAAGCAATGGCAGATTTACTTGATTGTGAACAAACAGTACAATACTTAATCGAAAAAATTGTAATTAATTTATTATATACGTTTTTCTTCGAAAATTGAGTGGTATATCAGAAGTCAGAAAAAAATATCATTGATGGCCAAAAGTTTTTGTAGGTGCTTACTCGCAGTATGTAAGTGGCAGATCTCAAATAACAGAATGCTAAACTTTAAATAGAAAAACATAGAATGACGACCATTTGCCAGATTGACGGAGAACCTTTGTTGCTTAGCAACCTCTATCTCCTGCTTTGTCAAAAAAAAAAAAAAACATCGAACATCCGGCCAAATTACCTAGACTTCACGTAGTTAGAGAATAGTGACAATTTAAAGCCCTATTTTCTCTAACTACGCGAATAATTTTTTATAAAGGTAAACATGTCATTAGGGGCCTGATGACGGAGTGATTGGCGATAGAGGCCACAATTTTCGGGTTCGAGTCCCGGCGGTGCCATGGATGTTTGTAGTTGTCGGAATACACTTTAAACCATAAGTCCCGGTCTAACATGACTGTTGGGCTTAGAATTGGCTACCCTAGCCCGTAAAAAGAAAACATCTCCTGTCTAGAAATTTGCCAATAGACAGACGGCTTTGGCCAACCATAGAGCTGCTGAGGCAATGATGATGATGATAAAACATGACATTATGTTCTAAATCCTATTTAAATCATTTCATGCTACTTAGATTTTGACTATTATCGAGCAGAATGATTTAGTATTAATAATTTTACATTCAAATCAGAATTACGTTTGATAAATACTAAATTATTCAAATATATATATACAAAACTAAATACCTTAAAAATCCAACCTTTTTAGTTTATCGCCTACCATTAAATAAAATTTAAAAAACGAATATTCACACATACAAATATTCAACTATTTCCTACAAGAAGAGGCAAATTGAATGAATTCAGTTGAATTTATTTGAAAAACGGGATGTTATGTATAAATAAGGAAAAAAAATTTACATTTACAAGTTCCTGTATGCGCAAACACATGAAATGTAAATCACATACCTCAATTATTAAATACGCTACAACACCTATTATGTACATGATATAACTGTTTGTGATAAACCCGCAATGGAAAGTTGTATGGCTTATTGCCCAGTAAGATGCCTGATTGTCATAATTCACATTGCCCAGGAACGTTGGATGACTAATTGCCATAATTCCCGTTGCCCAGGAACGTTCTATGCTTAATTGCTCAGTAGGATGCCTAAATGTTGGAGAAATGTCCTGGAATGTTGGAGGCCTAAACGTTGGACGCCCTAATTGCCATAATTCACGTTGCCCAGGAACGTTGGAGGTCTAATTGCCATAATTCACGTTGTTCGAAAACGTTGGAGGACTAATTGCCCAGTAGGATGCCTAATTGTCATAATTCCCGTTGCCCAGAAACGTTGGAGGTCTAACTATTGGATGCCTAACCCTAATTCACGTTGCTCAGAAACGTTGGATGATTAATTTCCCAGTAGGATGCCTAATTGCCATAATTCAAGTTGCCCAGAAACACTGGAGGCCTAAACGTTATATGCAGGAACGTCGAATGCCTAATGCATAATTCATCTATTGCCCAGTTAGTCATTTAAAGAAAATTTAAAGCATTGTTTCATTATAATATTGATTTATATTAAGCAAAATGTGTCCTAAAATCATCCATCTTATGCAAATCAAATAATACATTACAATGTCTAAGACTAATAAATGTATACAACAAAATAAGAAGATTTTAAAGAGTAACATTTTTTTATCACCCCACCCACTATTGTCAAGATATGCGGGTATGATTTAACCCAATGTATCAAATGCATCTTGTGCAATAATACTTGCAGTATTAATCTGTTACTTTTTTAGTGAAGTCCGACCGAATGTCTCTGGAGGTTAGTCATTCGTCAAATTTTGTGCTAATTTTCTTTACCTGTCTGTTGGTGGCCGAATCCTATATTCTTCGTCAGTGAAATAGTTTTCTGAAGACAAAATTAATTTTCAATCACAAGACAAATAAAATTTCATTTTTGTGTATGTGTGTGTCTGGGTATTTTGACATTTTTTCTGAATGTGATTTTTGTATGCTGTCTTGTTCGAATGATGGATGTCCAACTATTCAACAAGCAATCATTATTCTGTGAAACTCATGTATTAATGTGACATATTCTGTATTTGATTGAAACATTGTTCAGTAAAATGTGCACATATACACACACAAATATCCGCTGAATAGACTATTCAAAAATCCTGACAAAGTCAATAAAAGAACCGAACTATCAAAGGACTCGGCAAAATCAGACAAAACTGGAGGATTATATATATATGGTTGTGCTCGAATCCACTTTAAGCCATACGGTCCCGGTCTAATATGACTGTATAGCGTTGGGCGTAGGGCTGACAAACCTAAAACATAAAAAGTCAGGGCCATCATGTCAGATTTGTACCTACGAGGGCTCCATAATAATAGAAAGCAGAAGCTGCCCTCTTTCCTTTCAAGCATGAAACCACACGGGTTCGTGGGCTTGGTCTAGATGTCTACCGAGTAGGGATAAGAAACAACAACAATAATAATAGAACATCGCAACATCGATATAAGTTATATTGATCTATAATCACCAAATATTGCAACATCGTAGCATATATTAGGGGATTGAATGGCCGAGTGTCTAGCGTTTCTTTTCAATGTATTATCTCAAAACTTCAAAGGACTCCAACTCAAGATAGAAGCTACACAAATCGGAGTGTCTAGTGCTCCGGCGCCACAGGTTTTAGGTTCGAATCCCGGTGATGCCATGGATGTTGTAGTGGCTTGGAATCCACTTTAAGCCCTAGGTCCCGGTCTCATATGACTGTAAGAAGATCACGGAGCCAAGTCAGACCTCTAACTACGGGTGCTCCAACACAACAGAAAGCAGAAGCTGCCCCCCTTTCACTTCTTCCATGAGACCACACGGGTTCGTGGGCTTGGTCTAGATGTCTACCTAGTGGGATAAGAAACAACAACAGGGTTGTGGTGTCTAGAAGGTAATTTTAAAATAAATGAAGAAACAGGACGTTACTTTTTTAGCAATTTTAATTACACACTACGTTACAAAATACGTCTAAATAATAATGTTGGTCAACAAAAGTAAGTATATATAAGTAAATGATAAGTATAAAGTTCTGGAAATTATTTGACGCCCAGAACAGAAGCAGTCACTGCCTCACAGTTCTCTTTTAACAACAACTTAGGTAAATGTTATTTGCGGAAACGCATCTTCTCATTATATAATATATGTTCGACTAAAAAAAAAAAAAGTGATAATATGATACATCTGTGCCCAAAAGTAAGACCAATTTTTATTTTTTCAAAAACTCTTTATTTATTCTTCCAAATTTATTTCATTGGCTTCAATGTAATCCCCTCCGGATACAATGCACTTATGCCAACGTTTTTCCAATCCTCATTGCATGCTAAAAATTCTTTGGCCGGGATGGCCTTCAAAGCGAGAGTCAATTCACGTTCAATCTCTTCAATCGACTCAAAACGGTGTCCCCAGGAGTGGTCTTTTGAGTTTAGGGAACAGTCAGAAGTCGCACAGTGTGAATACGGTAGTTGAGGAGCGATATGGGTTTCATTTTTGGCGAAAAGCCATGAAGAATCAATGCAGTGTGAGCTGGGGCATTGAGACCCAAAATGGAACTGACCGATCCTTTTGAAATTCCAACATCAGCAAAGTCATTAATTGTAAATTGACTGTTTGAAGCACCAAATCTTTAATTTTTGGACGTGGCTTCGTCGGTTAAGGTTGATGGTCGACCAAAGGACTCTTCGACTTCAACGCGTTCTCTGCCTCCTTTGAACTGGTTATACCACTTCTAAACATTTCTTTCCGATATAGGAATGCTCATCGAATGCCTTCTGCAACATTCTATACATTTCCGCAAACAAAATTTAACGCAAGTTCTTTGCTCAATTAATTCAGACATTTCAAAAATCGCCTGAATCAGTTTTAGCTGCTCACAAAGCTAAGCGTAACTCAAACACTACTGAATATTTTAACGTCAAATTTCACACAGATATCAAGGACACTGCCAGCAACCTTAAAAGAAAAAAAATTAAAATTCCGTACGCAGCGGGAATTTTAAATTGATAATTGTTCTTACTTTTTGGACATAGTAGTAAGTCTCCTTTGACAAAAGATGTATTTCAAAATATGCGTAAAATAACAACATAGGTTTGTCAACAAAAGTTGGTATATATGAGTAAAACATAGGTATAAAGTTCTGGAAATTATTTTGGACACCGAGAACAGAAGCAGGTCTTTTTTAATAACAGCTGAGGTAAATGATACATGCAAAAAACAACGACGACGATTTGTAAGTTGACGGAGCTCCTTGGTTGCTAGGTAACGCATGCAGAAACACACCCTTATCATTACATAATATATGTTCGACTAAAAAAAAAAAAAAAGAGTGATTCTATAAGATACAACATACTTTTAATTTAATTTAGCATTTTTTACTTTTAATTTAGCATTCCGTTATATTAAAAACATGTTCAAATTTCAAGTGGGGATGTTTATTTAAGTTCATTTAACGTAAATATCACTAGTTTTAAATATACAATTTTGAGTCGCAAAATTACTGATTTGTTCGAAATTTTCACTTTACAATGGATGCATTCTAAAAACCAAATAAAAATTAAAATAAGGAAACATATCAATCTGGGTTTTAGGATGCCAGCATACTTGAAAGGGGAACATGCGAAGTTTGGTTCATGGTAGTAATTTTTAATTGAATAGATGTGAGAAAAAAAAAAAACGGTTTTCAGTACATAGCTATAGAAGAGAAAAAATAAATAATAAATATAATTTAATATAGCATATAAATTACCTGTACTCAAAATATAGAGTTTCGCATATTAATGACCTGTTATAAATTACCTGTATTCTACAGCATATGAATTATAAAGCATATAATTTACTCGTTATACCATATAAATAGTATATAATTATACAGCGTATAAATTACATGGAATATAAATAATTGTTGATAAAACAGATATGTTAAATAAGAAAAACTACACCTCAAAATTTGCTGCAAAAATGCTGCGTTGTTGTCGAATTTTCTCTAACTCTGTTATTGCAGCCAGTACTATACGGTACAATGTGTTAGCTGCTATACTAGCAGCTCGTTGTGTCAGGATGGAATACTCTCTTTTTAATAATATTAATCTTTTTATTTATACAATTACTATATACATACACTTGGCACCCTGTGCCTCTTATACAATACTATTTATATCTAAAAGCCAACAGCCGGTCCCTGACCGTCTGTTTTGATCTGACGCTCCTAGCGTTCACCTCGTGGTCTCAAGATCTCACCGCAACTGCCACTTACCACACAGGACCACAGTTAAGGACCCAGTTACTGGTCACAGTTACCAGTTATAACCGCGACCTCTCGCGGTTATAATTAAACCTTACAAATGCACGAAATTTAAAAGCGATAATATTATACACGAATAAAGAATGATTTTTTATTAACTAGACAAATAATTTTCCTTAATAATTTATAAATAGTTTTAAAAGTGAATTTTAAAAATTTTATTGCAAATAACATACATTAGATAAATTTTATTATTCGTAATATTTTTTTTAGAACTTCTGGATATATTATGCTACATTATTTAAAATCTCAATCAAAACAATATCCCACTAAAAAATGCTTTTATTTGATTTTATTTATGTGCAATATTTTAAAAAATATTACACATTCGATTGAAATAAACATACTATATATATAAACCATGCCTACAAAATAATATAAGTAGCTGATTTCTATTCACAGATTAACTTACCTCGTAATTCGTTCTTACTTGGCCTTCATTTGCTTATAATCTAAAAGTTCAAAAAACAACTTTTCGAAAGACAAATTCTGATAGTTGGAAACTCCTTTCTTAAAAATTGCAACTTTTCAACTACACTCTTTCTTTCTTTTTTTTTTTTTTTTTAATTCAACAGAATAATCAAATTCATTATTAAATAAATATTTTAAAAATTCAGTAAATCAAATAGATTTGAAAAAAATTATTCACTTACTTTCATTTCAGTTTAAATATTTTATTCCAAACTATTCCATTTTACCCTCAAAAAAGAATTTTAAGTTTAATGTTTTACAATCATCTTTCTTTTTTCTAAACAGACGATTTTCTCGAGTCTCATACAGACATTTAATTTCTACAATTCTCGTCAAAACTATTCCTGCGTTTTTTTTTATCACTCACGAGAGGTCACTATAAACCGGCTTTTTCAAACAAACGATATATATTTTATTTATTTATTTTAAAATACACTGTTTCAATTATTCTCCACAAACGAAAATAAATTAAATTTTATTCGAATTATGTTCTAACAGGGTTGTTTCTAAATTATAAGAACAATTTTAAAAGTTAAAAATAAAAATTGAAAAAAATATTTAAAAACTTGAGTTTTCGACTTTTGGAATTGTTTGAATTTCCTTACTGATTTTTTTTTTCTCAGGTCCGTTATTTCTGAATCAGGATATTTTGCAACAATTCGTAAGATTTTGTATATTCACTTTTAAATTGTATCTAAACAAATATAAATTTGATTTCAATGTACGTTGTTATGTGTTTTTGTAATTCTATATTGTATGCTTTTTTGTTCTTTACTTGATCTCTGCTGTGTAACTTTAAGAATTCTCGTTTTTCCTGAAAGAAACCCTGCTTTTATAGTAGATTATTTAAAAATGTTTGTTATAATTCATTTTTATATTTTTTTATTAGGAAATCAGCAAAGCCATTTGCACGTAATACGATTAGAATTTATAATTTAGTGCAAGGTTTTCTATTCGGAAAACAATATAAAAGAATCAACTAGTTATCTGTCAATTTTATTTTGAAAATTGCTTTTTTAAAAAATAAAATTTGATTAAAATCACAAGCAGTTGGAATGCTGTTCATGCTGCCATCTATTGTGGAAAAATGTAACTGAACATAACACATGAGTAAAACAAATAACGATATATGTTGGGATTTTTTTGCATTTGCTGTTGAGTTTCTCTTTTTTAGAATATTTTTAAAAAAGAAAATATTTATTTACTTATTAGTTTTATATATATTTTAAATTAATGAAATATTATTTAAAAACGTTTGTTATAATTCAGGTTTTCTTTTATTAGGAAATAAGCAATTAATAGTTAATTTTAACTTAAACAATTAATACTTTATATTTTTATTCTAATTGAAGAAAATTCTAAAGATTGTTTTAGGAATAAGTTACACAGTAAGCTCTTTTTTATTAAAATTGTCATTTAAAAAAAATCACCCAAATTTTAATCTTAGAAAAACCAACCAAATCATTATTTTTTTTATTTACATAGTATTTTTTTTTTGCAATCTTAACTTTTTCCCATAAACTTTATATATTTTTCATTTTTAAACAGCAAAACTTTCTTATATTAGGAATGTGGCACATTTTCTCTGTCTAAAAACCCACCTATAATAATTGATTTAAAGTGATTGAGTTAAAAGTTTGAATGCATTAAGTATCAAATTCAATTTACGTTTTAAATTATTAGCACTGAATTAACTGATATTTTATTTAGTTCAAATATTGATAATGAGGGTTAATAGCATTTATTGTAACATAACATACGTGCTAATTTATTTAATTTGATGTTACATGAAGAAATGTTTTTTCTTCATGTAACATCAAATTAAATAAATTATGCATAAATGCATAAATCTCCACTGCATAAATGCATAAATCTCCACTCAACTGAAATTGACGATTTGACAGATTGACAGAGAACCTTGGTTGATTAGCCTGCTTTGTGAATGAGAGAAGTTTCTTAAGCTTTTAAGCCCATAGATTAGATAGAAAAGAGTAATATATATATATATATATATTATTAATTTATTTAACAAAATTAACTTATTGATTATTTATTTTTTTTTATTAATTAATAAATAAGTATGCATATATATATAATTTTTTTATATTATTTTTTATAATTTTTAAATAGGTAATAATAAAAAAAAAAAACAATAGTAGAAACAAGCAAAAAAAAAAAAAAAAAAAAAAAAGACTGGAGGGAAAATTGTGACTCAGCGGGAGAAACTGCATCTTTTGCGATTTTTGAAATCAGAAATGTCGTAATCATAGTTGCTTAGATCATTCAAAACACAATTATTAATATTTGGAATGGAGTTATAAAATTTTTGTGCAATTTTAAAAAAAAAATGTTTAAAACTTGGGAAGGAAAGAGTATCTCTGATATCCTCATTTCGGAAAAAAACAAGGCGAGTTTGTAATCATACGTAGGATTTTATTTTCAAGTCTTTGTATGATCTCGAAATTCGACAGAACAGTAGATCCACAAATAGGACTCGCATATGCAAGTATTGGAGGCAGCTAACTTAAATCAGAAATATTTTATTACAATAATCACGGTCGGATTTAGATGAAAAGAGGCCCTAGGCTATTCCACTTATAAGGCCCTTTCACCTCTCATTTTTAAGTTTGTAAATTACATGACAGATAATAAAATACATCATTTCTGTGATATATACCAATATGTTAAATGAAACATGTTGTGATGGGTGCTAATCTTTATAAAAAATGTGGCACGGTTAATAAATAAAAAAAAAAAAAAAAAGTCGAGAGCACTTATTTGGACATTTATTCTCAGCACCCTATACAGTACTTGTAACAATAACTAATCAAACGTAACACACCAACATTTACAAAGAAACAAAATTAAAATAATAAAAATCTTTGATTACGAAAATGAAATATGCAATAAAAATTATCCTATTTTCTATCAAATTAAATGAAATATATTCAATACATTAAAGATTAAAGCAAATTCAATTCAGATAAATTTATTTCATAATAATTCGCATTTGAAGTTTAAATATGAATTTTAAGTTAATTGTAGGCCCCTCTTGATCTTGAGGCCTAGGCTGAAGCCTAGTTAGCCTATAGGAAAATTCGGCCCTGACAATAATACAGATTAGGGACGTATATGGGTGTGGTCTTGATTCAGTATTGCTTTTATGATAGAAACCGAATTATTTCTTTAAATAATACTACAACACGTTTAGCTGTCATATTTATTTAACCCTTTCCACTCGAATTTTTTTTTCATTCGTATTACCAGCAACTCGAAGCGATTTTAGTGAAAAGATCATATTCACATGTAAGTTTGATATACGCATTAAAAGAAAAGCATTATTTATATTGTTATTTGCACTGTCTCCGTAGCGGAGCCCTCGAGCTTGAAGACAAATTTTAAATGGCTCCGCTCCGGAGCCCTCGAGTGCAAAGGGTTAAAATTGAAAGGACAGCACTGCACAACTGCAACGCATAGTATACAAAACAAAACACGCGATAAATATTTACAAAATCATTTTAAAAGCAAGTTCGTTTAAGGGTCTTTGTGTCCGTACTGTCTGCCCACCTTTCACTCGACTGTTCAGTCCTCTTTTTCTTCCCTCTCTCCAGTCCTTGGTTCCAAGGTCGAACGTGGAAAGGAGAAAAAGAAAAAGAAAGAAGGGAAAAAAAAAAAAAAAAAAAAAACCCTGCAAGACCAAAGTGGCAACTGGCGTACCCATTACGGAGTACCAACAGGGGGAAATACCCCTTAAAACCCTCATCTTTTAATTCATAGATATGTTTAGAGTTCTAATTGGTTGCTTAATTAATGTTAGTAAAAATACAAGATAAAGTTTCAAAATTCTGTTAAAGTGGTACCCAAAAAATGGCTTAAAAATACTAATAATCAAAATGAAGATGCAAAAAATAAAAAGAATTTAAAGTTAAGTTTTAAATTCGGTACAATTAGGGACCAGTTGTCGATGTCATGATACTATTGTAAAAAAGTAAACAGAGTAACTCATTGTGATGTAAGCAGATGAACAGAAAGAGTTATGCTGAACTGGCGTACCGATTACAGAGTACCAAGACCCTTAACCTCCCTCATCTTAAAAAAAAAAAGTAAAAGTAAGATAAAAAATAAAAGTTAAAATTAAAATTAAAAGAATTTAAATTAAAAATTCGGTACAATTAGAGACCAGTTGTCGATGTCATAAAAATATAAATATAAGATTAAATATTGAGAAGACCAAAAGTCTAACGTAAGGCTCAACCCAAGCATGAAAGAAAGATCTATCAACCTTGAACTCTTCCCCCCGTTCGCTACATTGTTTGTTTCTGACTGCATGGTGGATCCTTACTGCAATAACATTTATTGATATGGTGTTATTAATCATTTTAAGTTTATGGAAAAAATGGAAGCTAATTATAATAATTTTCTACACTTGGAATTGAAAATATAATGGCACTGTGAATAAACTCAACTAAGGTATGCTTCTTATAAGACTTTAATTTATTTTTGCATTCAATAAAAAAACAATTATATTAAATTTCACAATTTAACATACAAATATGTAATTTATTTTATAATATTATTGATCACTACTATGTATAATTTTTTTTGCTTTCTATTTTTTTCATTGAATACATTCTATATAGAGATATTATTCTGTTACAGGGGCTCGATAGCCGAATGGCTAGCGCTCTGGCTCTCTGTACCACATGTTTCGGGTTCGAATCCCAGCGATGTCATGGACAATTGTAGGGGTCCGAATCCACTTTAAACCGTAGGTCCCGGTTTGATAGGATCGTAGAGCTTGTGGGAGTAGTGTTGTAGTGGGGGCATCCGTAGCATATCTTGAAGCTACACGTAACCCCTGGGTAATGCTAAATGAGTAACGTCGGTGGAGCCCTTGCTTATGACATAAAGATTATTTGTCTGTGTATTGTCAGCTGCATTAGCACAATAACGACATTCTATATATACTTTGAAGTATTTTTAAATGAAATGAATTCATAAACAGCAGTGATAAAAATATATTCATAATCTAAAAAAAAAAGAATATTTAGCATTATAATAATATATAACATACATTTCAAGACAATAAAAAAATAAGCATGGTCATAAATATACAGTGTAATCTTCATCATTATTAATATTCAAAAATTAAATGTTATTCGGTATTTACGTATTAACGGTACCTTGGCGACAGTTGCGCCAATAAAGAGCACACGCGCCAACCGCAGCTACAGATTTGGCGCCAATCTACACTTAAAATTTTTGTTCCAAATAATAAAATATATATGAAACACTTCATTTAAAATCAAAACGCTTTTAAAATATTTTTATTCCAAATAATAAAGATTGGCGACACTTAAAAACCGCCAAGTCTGTCGCCAAGGTACCGTTAATATGTAAGTACCTGTTATTCAATTATCTATGATAAAATATATAAAAATAAAAACAAAAAAGATATAAATAGTAGATAAAAGTGAATTAAAATAAGAACAAATAAATAAAATAAGAATTAAAATAAATTTCCTTAATAGAATTCGTATTAAAATATTTTAGGTTTTTGAAATAAAAGAAAAAGGGGGGGACTGAGATGAAGAAAAAGTTCAAAAGTGAATTACATAAAATATTCAATAAATAAAAATTATTCGCATGAATTTCGTGGAGCATGTTTTTCCAAGTAAATATATCCTTCGTAATATTTAGAATCTTAAATACAATTGAATAGGAGACAGTTAAATGATGATTTAACATAAATAGACTATCTTTATTCGCATTAGATCAAGATCTTTGTGGATCTGTAGACATTCTAAACGTTCTTGCATTTCCTTGCTAAAGTTCAATAAATATATTCTGATAAAATTGTTCCTTAAGAATGTTTTGAAAATTCGGAACTATTATTCTTTTGACAATGAATATGAGGAAGTTTCTTTTAAGTTAATACATAATTTATTAAGTTAATACATAATTTATTGAAAAATACGATTATTCCTATAACAATGTTCTATGAGATTGTTTCTACATTGTTTTCCGTGAACCACAACCAAGAAGGTCAGAAATAGAAATTTTGTCCATAGTATGAAAAAGAAATAATTGAAACAAAAATGGAAAAGATAACGAACTCCATAATATGGATAAAAAATAATTAGCATATTACAAAAAAAATGAATTGCTAATTGCTGGATCGGTTAATTTCTCCCAATAAAGAAGTGTAGAATAAAGATAGAAGCAATTAAAAATAACATAAATGATACAACAAAACATTTGCTAGACAAATCATTTATACTGCTGTGTCCAAAAAGTAAGATCAGTTTAAAATTTAAAATTCCGGGGCTTATGGAATTTCAATTTTGTTTTTTTTTAGGTTGTTGGCACTGTCCTTGACATCTGTGTGAAAAAGTGATTTATAAATATAGAACTGGAAATACATCACAAATGACGTGAGGGTGTGCAGAAAAAAATTCAATTCAATCAAGCGAAGGGTGAAAGGATCTATTAAATTAAGTTCGTACATACATTATGGTTTAACAAAATAGTTTGATCGAATTTAACAGACTATTCATATCACCCCATTCATTAAGCAAGCTTGAGGAGAGGTTGTAATATTACAAGCGCGGGCTAGGAATTCGAATCAACATAAATTTCGTTTCGAGCTTGGAAAGGCTTCCAAAGTACAGGTATAGCTATAATAAACATTGATGGTTGTCGGCGAAAAAAAAAAAAAAGAAAGAAAGAAATTACATATAGCAAGTGGACTGAAAAGTTCGTAAGCCGACACATAGATGGCGCTACTAGTATTAAATCCATATGATTTTTAGTTAGCCCTAACCTTCAAAAGACACGTGTATAAATTTGACAGCTGTTGCACTATTAGTATGTGAGTTATAGCATTTTTAGTGAAGCAACTTTTGTTAGTTTGAAAAAATGGATAAAAAAGGAATTTCATGTGTTGCATAAAGCATTGCTTTTTGGCGAAAAAAAAATACTATTGAAGCCAAGGCTTGCTTGATAAACATTATTCGGACTTTTCATCAGGAAAATTAACCGTAGTGAAGTGGTTTGCTAAATTTAAACGAGGCGAAATGAGCACCGAGGACGATGCACGCAGTGGACGCCCCAAAAAGGCTGTTACCGACGAAAACATCGAAAAAGTCCGCAAAATAATTTCTGATAACAGTAAAGTGAAGTTGATTGAGATAGTTGAGACCCTAAAGATATCAAAGGAACGTGTTGGACATATCGTGAATGAATATTTGGATATGCGAATATTAGTAGCGCCACCTATGTATCAGCCTACGAACTTTTCAGCCCACCCGTTATGTAAAAAGAGACCCATTGCCAGTCAGAGGACAAAATTGTTCAGCAGTTGCATACATCAACCTGTAGACAAGTGTCGCGTCTTTGGTGACTCCTTCAAAAGGGTGGTCCATTCACCCACCAACCTGAATTCTAAATCTCAATCCCATCTGTGTTATCATTTAAACTGGCTTAAGTAACACAAAAACTGGACAGTTCAACAACATAAACATGTTATATTTAAGAAAGAGAATCATTTCAATGGCACAAGCATTTTGATGTGGAGAGAAGTAGTATACTTTTTCCCTCTACTATAATAAAAGAGACCGCTACGATGATCCTGGTGAGATCGTCTTTGTGAGTTCTTATGATGAACAAGCAGACTGATTCAAAGATGTATACAAATTTTCGATGGAAATATTGCTACCAGTGATCCCTATCTCCAATAAGTGATCTTTTCACAAGTACGTTTGTACTGAGATGTCGTTGGTATATTTGTAATTTGTATTATCGTTTTTATGGATGATTATATATATAATTTGTATTTAACGAATAATTTGTGGCTACAAGATAGCCGCAAGCCTCTATCAGGAAAAAACATCAGATGAGGAGATATATACAGTGCATGAGAAAGCAGCGAAGTAGAAAGAGAAAACTGTTCTTTGTGGTGGCGATTTCTTTCTTGAGCATCGGTGATGCTGATGATATAGCATGGTGGCAGCCGCAGGATACTATCCTGGAAAAACTTCATATGAGGAGAAATGTACAGTGCATGAAACAGCAAAGTAGAAAAAGGAAACTGTTCCTTATGTTGGCGATTCCTTTCTTGTGCTTTGATGTTGTTGATGGTTTGGCATGGTGGCAGCAGAGAGCCTCTAACTTGGAGAAATTTTAAAAGAGGTTATGAATGATTACGTTAGGCCAAATCGAGATCTTGCTGTTGAGGGGTTTCTAGAAAGTGAAAATACCACAACTGGATTGGCCGGTTACTACTCTGATTTAAATTGCCTAGAACAAGTACAGGATTCTGTGAGAATATATTCATGTCGGTCGAAGAATACCTAACAACTGAAGCAGAAGGGAAATACTATAAACTCTCTTATCTCAAAAGCTGTTGGATAATATGGTGTTGAGTATCGAGGTACAATTTCAACCAAACATTTCAGGTAAGGAAGATTATATCCCTTATTAAGAAACTGCTAATATATTTCTTGTGCAGACAAGTAGCTGCATCAAAGTTATTCTTTCTATAAAAACTTGTTTTGTTTGATTCTTTAGTGCATGCATTCTATTTATTTTTTCCTTAATACGCTTTATTCATATAAGTAAAAAATATTGTCTCTGTAATATTGTACTGTACGTTCTGAATTTTTAGTAATTTATTTACAAAATTGTATGGGCTTAGATAAACAAAAAAATTTACATATTTTCAACAATTATAACACACAATCAACACAATCGTGTACTTTTTAATGTATCGCTTCTGCAATACAATAGAGATAAAAAAAATGACATAGGTCGAGCAACGGGTTAGCACGTCATTGACAAAGGATCTGATTTAAATATAAAAAAACATCAAAAAAATTGTATAAGTTATTTTCTAATATTTAATAACTTATTTTTAATGAAACCAAAGCTGAATCACTTCCCTATAATAATTTTTTTTAACAAAATCCGATTTTTTGAAATTACAGGATATATTACTGTGCCCCAAAAAGTAAGATCAATTTTTTTTCAAAAACACTTTATTTAATCTTCCAAATTTATTTCATGGCCTTCAAATTAATCCACTCCGGACACAATGCACTTATGGCAACTTTTTTTTTTTCCAATCCTCAATGCATGCTAAATAGGCAGGGATAGCCTTCAAAGCGCGCGGCGATTCACGTTGAATCTCTTCAATCGATTCAAAACGGTGTCCCCGGAGTAGTCTTTTGAGTTTAGGGAATAGCCAGAAGTCGCACGGTAGGAATACGGGGGTTGTGGGACGATATGGGTTTCATTTTTGGAGAAAAAGTCACGAAGAATCAATGCAGTGTGAGCTGGCGCATTCAGTGTTTTCGATACCAATCGAGATTTGACGCATTTAGGCCCAAAATGGAAATCGACCGATCCTTTTGAAACTTCAACATCATCAGCAAGGTCTATAATTGTAAATAGACGGTTTGCCTAGCACCAAATCTAATTTTTGGACGTGAGCTTCGTCGGTTGAGGTGAATGGTCGACTAGAGGGCTCTACGTCTTCAATGCATTCCCTGCCTTCTTTGAACTGTTTATACCACTTCTAAACATTTCTTTCCGATATAGGAAGGCGCATCGAATGCCCTCTGCAACATTTCATAACTTTCCGCAAGCAGAATTTAATGCAAGTTCTTTGTTCAATTAATGCAGACATTTCAAAATAGCCGGAATCAGTTTTAACGTCTCACAAAGCCAAGCTTAACCCAACACTAATGAATATTTTGACGTCAAATTTCACACAGATGTGAAGGACAGAGGCCAACAACCTAAAAAAGAAGAAGAAAAAAATTGAAGTTCCATAAGTCCCGGGAATTTTAAATTAAAAATTGGTCTTACTTTTGGACGCAATAGTGTATATGCATTTAAAAATATATCTCATAATTAAAGTGTTTTAGATTTATCTCTTCAATCTTAAAACTAAAGAGCTATTGTTATAGGCAGCATGTTTTCCAGGAAAATGTAGGTTATGAAAACAATTACTTGCACAGGAAATTTATCAAAATAAATAAATAAATAAATAATTACTTTTATTGTTGTAATATGTGATTATGTAAAGGACAAAATATCGAGTTAAATAACAGGTTTGATTTAAAACAAGAATTGAATTTTCTTTTTCCTTATCCGTGTTTCGTCTTATGAAGAAAAAGAACTTCACACTGAAAGAATTTATTGCGGATTAAATACATCGTTTACTACATTCCATCCTTTTAAACTTCGCTTTTCCCATTTCAGCACTCAGGTAAAATATTTTGTTTTTATTTCTATAAAATTTAGAAAGTATTTTATAAAGAAAGGGAAAAAAATTTTTTTTTGTTAAAATTACTGAAAAAAATGAATACATATTAAAGAGGTGAAACTGTTTTTATTTATTTATTTTCGGCAAATTTTGATTTTAATGTCGAATATTAATACTGTTTTTAACAAGGGAAATATTTCAAATTAAGAATATATAGTTTCTAAAAGTAAATAATGTAAATTTGCTTGTAAAAAATTCTCAAATATCATGCATTATTTGTGCAAAACAGAATTTTTTTATTGAAATTTTGCGAAAATTCTCGTGTATCGCTCAAGGTACAAGAGCAATTTAATTGCAAATAATTAAATTGGTCCAATTTAAATAATACTGAAATAATTTAATAATGTATCACGTTCTGCTTGTGGAGAGATGCATGTGATTGTTTCAAATAAATTATTCAATTTTCCTTCTAATAAATTAGTTTCTTTTTATTAGTAAAATTATCTTTCCGTGAAAAACTCTAAATATTTAATTATAATAATTAATTATAATAATATAATAATTTGCTACATTAATTTAGTATAATAATTAAAATATTTCGCTTTAATAATATGCTATTGTTTTACTTCTACAATTTGTACTTAACAAATACACAATCCAGGCACATTAATGTGACCACCTGCCAAAAGCCAGAATATACACTCTTGTATATTGTGACTTTAAGTGGAGTGTGTAATATGGTATTAAGTGGTATTTAAGTGGTATTAAGTGTAATTCTTTATATACACTCCACAACAATGTGATGCCACCTGCCTTTTTGTGATTGGTTATTTCAAGTTGACGTCGAAAGTAGGTGCTGGTCATATTAATGTGACTGGACTGTGTATATATATATATCAGTTACAGGCATAATATCTCATTTCATGTAATTTAAAATAACTATGACATTAAACGATTCATTCAATCAAATTTTTTAGTAAAGATTATTATTCATTTCGCCTTTCTCTAATTTCCATTGAAAGTAAATTATTATTCTAGTGCACCAAGAGTTCGTGAAAGTAATTATTCTACATTTTAGAAAGTAATAATTATTATTTAATTAAAAGAAAGTTAATCATTTTAATTTAAGTTAAAATTATTTTAATTTAAGTTAAATTATTATTTTAATTTAAGTTGTATTTTTACTACACATTTTAATACCCGTTTTTTTGAAAAAGAAATTTTTTTCCCAAAAATAATAATCATGTTTTCAGTCAGAACTACACATTAAATCTAACAAGAAATTTTTTTAAATAAAATAATTCAGATTTGATATTTTAATTACTAATTAATATTTTTCTATTAAAAACTAAATTTCATCAAATTCTTTATCTGTAAATAACTGAAAGCGAATCATTTTCTTAAAAAGAAAACTTTCCTTAATAAATAAGAATTTTATGATTATATAACATCTATTATTTTACTTAAAATAAAACATTTTTTCATACTTTTAGCAAACCGAATTATTTTTAAAAGAAGATGATGGAAAATTGTACAAATTCACCAATCCATAAACAAGAAGAAGAACTTTACCTTTGGAATTAAATTACATGCCAGAATTTGTTCTAAGAAAGAAGGAAAGTGAATTAAAGTGCATTCATGCCGATAAACAAAAATGTTTGCAGGAACTAAAAGAGTTATTGGACGGTATACATTTTATTGCATTACGGTATTGTATTACATTGTATTACGGTATTTTTTTTTTTTATACTGGCGTAATGTTACTCGCGTCCGTAGCCTATCTTCAAACTACACGTGCCCCCTGGGTAGTGCTAAATGAGTAACAGCAGTGCAGCCCTTGCTTATGGCATAAAGATTAACTGTCTGCATTACCAGTTGCATTAGAACCACAACAACAACATTTCCTATACTTTTCAACGACTAAAATACTATTGAATTCCGAAAATTGAATATAGGAATTATAAATAAGTACAAAATTTTTAACATATATTTACTTATCTTTCTTATGTTGTCAAATATTTTCATCTTAACAATTTTGAGTATCTTTGAAATTATAAACTTTTTAAAATTGAGTGCTATTTTTTGGCTTTCGTATGTTGAGTATTATTTCTTTATGTATTACTTCATATAAAAACAAAGGAACATCTCAATTAATTTAATTAAAATATTTTTTAGAGATTTTATATTTTAAATTTTAGATAATAACCAATTTTTTCCCTTGCGTCTTTTTTCAGTTCCTCCTAATAAGGAAGAATCATCAATTACTAATTGGTACATATTATTATGCAAATTATCAATAATAATTATTATTATAATAATAATACAAATTTTCTGAATTTTTTAAAATTTTTTTGTTGGCCTATTTAATTATTGTAATTTAAATTATTTAATTAAATTTTTAATTTCTGTTGTTATGAAAATTCTTGGAATTTTTTTTTTGTCAGTGGAATCTTACCTTTAATTAAATTTTATTTTTCTTCTCTATCTAGGCCAATTTGCTTTTTCTATTGTCCAAAGGCATTGATTTTGAGGACGATTTCCTGCATCTATATCTTATGCATAGCAAATATAGAGTCGACAGGGCATTTTCGTTCATTCAAAATTACATAAACTTGAAATGAATCACAGTTATTTTGTTTCGAAAAATTGATTTTGATTTTACAATAAATCCAGCATGCCAGTTTGCTACTGTGCTACCTTATAGATGTCAGGATGGTTCTGTGACGGTGGTTTATGAATTAGGTAAGTGCGTGCCATCATATTTATCTTATAGTATAGTATTTTTATTTATAGTACTTATTTTTATTTGCATCTTACAGTACTTTTTATTTCATTTACAGTATTTTAATTTGCCAAATATTTACTGAAAATGCCTTTCAAACCCTCAAATGATTTATCAAATTTTTTCAATATTTGAATCATGTTGTATAATACAGCTATTCGTTATAACAGAAAAATTAGTCATAAATCCAAGTCTCAAATCCAGCTATGATGCATTTCAACTTGTTCTGATAGTCAGAAAAGCATTGTTTCACACATCAACACGACGATGTTTTTCCAAAAATTCAGTGTTTGGTACCAATCGAGATTTTAACACGTTTGATTCCCAAATGGAATTGACATATAATTTGAAATTCCAACATCATCAGAAAGGTCTCTAATTGTAAATCGACGGTTTGCAAGCACCACATCTTTTAATTTTTTTTTGACGTGAGCTTCGTCGGTTGAGGTTAATGGTCGACCAGAGGGCTCTTCGACGCGTTCTCTGTTTTCTTTGAACTGTTTATACCACTTGTAAACATTTCTTTTCCGATATAGCTTGGTTCACCGGAATATCTTCTGCAATATTCTATACGTTTTTCGCACACGAATATTCATTCCGCAAACAAAATTGAATGCAAGTTCTTTGCTCAATTAATTCAGACATTTAAAAAATCGGCCGAAATCACTTTTAGTGTCTCACAAAGCCAAACGTAACTCAAACACTAATGAATATTTTGACGTGAAATTTCCCACACAGATATCAAGGACAGTGCCAACAACCTAAAAAAAAAAAAAAATTGAAATTCCATAAGCCGGGAAATTGAAATTGAAAATTGGTTTTTACCTTTCAGACCACAGTAGTATGTCATGAAATGTGAAAACCAACATGCGCCTTATATTTTCTTACTTGCCAAAATTTTCCTGAAAGTGTCCATAAAACATTTTCATGTGTTTGGCGATATTGGTTGCTTCTTTCTTTGTATAATACAGTTGCTAAATGCAATAGGAAAATACATGGTATTGCCAGTATGCATCTTATGTAATTTTCAAAGATTTTTTTTTTAATGTCTTTAAATCGTCTCAATTGTTTTGCTGGCCTCAATAGATTTAGACAGCTGATTGAAGTATAATCTGGATAAAAGTCTCTGTAGTTCGCTAACAAGATAGTACCTACAATAGTCAAGGTCTCATGTCGGACGGATTCAAACAGATCGGCACCAAAGTGGAGGGTAAGGTGGTCTCGAAGGATAAAGGTAATCTCTTCAAGACCACAAAAATAATTTATAATCTTTAATAATTAAAAAAAAATGTCATAATATAAAAAAAAACAGTTAGATGAATAAAATATTCAATAACTGTTAAACTTTGTTTTTAAATTGCTACATTAAATTAGCTCCGCCTAGGAAATAATTTAATGTAGCAATTTTTACACTTACATTTTTTTTTTTAATTTTCTATTGTGCTGTGCAAAAAGAACACATCCAATTTTTGAAATAAACAGAAATTATTTAAGAAAATTTGCTTAAGGATAGCTGCTGCCTTTCAGAATATGTTTAGTGTGCGCAGAATGGTAAAAGTTTTACGTTTCAGGCAAACTGGATCCAGCCAATATTTCTTTAGAAACTCTTAAGCAAATTGCTTACATGACGTACCAGCCAGCATGAAGCACTGCGCAACCCGTAACGCAAGTAACAGATTTAATATCATCGATGATTTCGCAGGAACTGGATTTCGGCATCTCAGATACTGCACGCCTTCCTTATGTATTTATTGAATCACATAACATTCGTAAGTACAACCTTTTTAATTCAAAGTTACTTTTGATTTAAATGCAAACTAATATTTAATTCATTATACAACCATTTAATAAGTTCTGTAGTATAGAAAAGAAAATTAACAATACCTTTTTAATATTAAGCTTGGTTTTAATTATCTTGTTCCCTTTCCAGACTTATAACATATATCAGTGACTTTATTATCTAATGTGTGAATATGTTGTTGTCCTGGTTGGGAGGTCACAACGTTAACGAAAATGGAAGTCACACATCGAATCAATAAAACTCGCATTAAAACAAATTTTGCGCCTTGCTATCCCTTTGGGATGATCGATCATCTTTAAATGTTTACTTATAAAACTTTTAGCCCTGTAGTCATTATTGCTGTGAACCGCTTAGGACAATACCGATTTGCAAAAACTTAAAGCTTGGTTTTATGGATCTTGTTAATTTCTTTTATTGACAACATCAGTAAACCCATTTATTATCATAAAGAAAAAAGTTCTGAATATGATGTTGTCCTAGAACTGGGGTCCCACGACGTTATCCGAAAACAAGGGCCAAACAAATAAAACTCCATTACAAATTTTGGCACTATACAACGATGTAATAGCCCTGCCAGACAGAATCTTAAATTGCCAGCTAATTTTCAGGAGTTGGAAAAAATAATCCATTTGATTATATTTGGTTTTAATTATCTTGTTCCTTTCTTTTATAAGAAAACATATATGTTTTGACATTTATTATCACTTGATACTATTGGAATATGATACCCTGGTTAAGGGGTCGACGTTATCGAAAATAAGGGCCAAACAAATGAAACTCCATTACTGCAATTTCAGCAGTCTTATACGAACTTGATCTAATACGCTTCATCTGGGAAATATCGAACATCTTTTGAGGACAATACTGATTTATCCGAATTTCTTTTTAATTATCTTGTTCCCTTTTTTTATATAGATTATAGAGTGACATTTTTATTCACAAGCCGCAATTTAGGTTATTAGTTCAACCAAGTTCAGAGGGGCTCCCCAACGTTGTCGAAAATCATATGCGGGAACTGCCTTAAAATGAAACGGGTGGTACTTCCGTGGGATTACAAATTGGCCACTGTGGCATTTGGAACGAGCAAGCCGATTGTAGTCAAAAAGAGGCTCAAACTACTTTAACAATGAGGTTTTTCGTCGCTGTCACTTTCCATTCTATAAAACTATACACTCAAGACAAAACATTATGACTACCCCCTATCATTTTGCAATATGATGAAACCTGTTGACGGGAAAGAACGTGGTCCGAAGTGGTGGTAGACAAACAAATAAAACTCCATTACAATCCATGCCAAGGCATTGAAGCATTTTGCTCTGTAGTCATTGGGCCAACTCGTTATTGACAGGTGGTCATACCGATTTGACTCTTGAGTGTATATCAAAACAATACATAAAACCACAAGTTAAAAATATATAGATGGGCGTCAAAGCGTGAATTGGAGATCAGTGACATTTATTATCATGTGTGAACATGATGTTGTCCTGGTTAGGGGTCCGTGACGTTATCCGGAAAATAAGGGCCAAAACAAATAAAACTCCAGTAAAAATTTTTGGCTGAAAATGGTACTTTGGGCCCCTTTCTTGAAGTGATTCATAAATAATGTTAATCTTGAGGAATTTTTCTGGAGAATTTGGCTTTTGATTGAAGTGTTTTGTAGTACGGTTTTGAATCACTTTTCATGTTTTGTGTTGGGATTTTAAACATTTGTATTTCCAATGGCTATAAGTATTCGTAGTGCGTTGATCCATTCCTTCTTTTTAAAGTTTCATATTTATCACTCTCTTTTGGCATTTTCCGGTGCCTATTGAGCTGCATAGTGCTTCTTATTGTATTTGGAAATACTTCTTTCTTCATTTATTCCTAGAATTTTCAAACTTTGATATATTTTTTTGGCTATTGAATGTGATAATGTTTCTTGTAGAATTGGGAATACTTCATTCTTCATTTACGACACATTTTCTTACTTTGGAATATTCTTTTAGAGATTATTAAACAATTATTCTTCATGAAGTTCTTGATGTATTCATCATTACATTGAACTTGCTATTGAAGTTGGCCATTCTTGCATTATTCCAATCAATTGCTTAATATATATCTTGCATAATTAAAACATTGGCATATTCCTGAGTTTATTCATCCGTTATCGAATGTTCACACATGATAAGTTGAAATTTGCTGAGCAGATTAAGCATTTTTTATATTAAGTTTATATTTGTATAAATTTATATGCCCTTATTTTATATATTTATTGTTATCTGTTTTTGTTCATATATTTATTGTTAAATTTTAAAACCATCTATAAATGCGTGTAATATAAAAAAAATTTTCGAAGGAAGAAAATTAAATTAATTGAAAAAAAAAAAAATTCTTCTCAACAGGATGTATTACCAGCAAAATATACAGGTTTTCATATAGTGAACGGCAACTACATAACGAATTTGTTGATAAGCCTGTCAAAGCCTTTTGCCTGAAGAATTCAGAAGATTGGTAAGTAAATTAAATTGTATGGTTATAGAACAACAGTAGCCTACAGTTATGCAATGAATTAAAAAGTATTAATCCATGCTGGTCCATGGATCAGTGGGAAAGTTGTCTGGTCGAATGAATCACGGTTTGTTATTCATCACGCCATTTAGCCGTGTCAGGATACATAAAATCTTCCAGGCAAACAGTTACTCCTCAATGTGGAGTGAGTCATACACAGGCCATTGTGGTCTGGTGGTATTATGCTTTGGGAGCATTCTCTTAGGCAATCTCTGGGACCGTGGTTGGGGTAAGAGCAGACCATGAATACAGGAGTATCCCGACATCATTGCAGACAAGTTGCACCCCTTACATGGCCTCTGTTTTCCAGATGTTCCAGCAGGACAACGCCCCCTTGTGACAAGGCTAAAAGTGTGTTGGAGTGGTTTCAGGAAATTTGATGCTGAATTCCAGTTAATGGTTTCCAGTTTCCTGGCACGCCTAACTCCCCGGATCTCCATCCGATAGAACACATTTGGGATGTCCTGGGACGGCGGCTCAGAGGTTCAAAGACCACCAGATTCGCAATATCTCCGGATTTGCGTGGCCGTTGCCCAAACATCTGCGTTCAATCTGTACTCCGGCCATCTACCAGGGACTTGTAGCATCCATGCCAGGAGCTTGTCGAGAGCTGTGTTGCTCCGAAGGTGGGCCAACTCGTTGCATTGACAGGTGGTCCTTAATGTTTTGGCTCTAGAGTGCTTCTCTTTCTCTCTGCCTCATATATATATATATATATATATATATATATATATATATATACATATATATTTTGTTAAGTTATAGTTTTGCTCACTAGATGTATACACAGTGACAAAGATCGTCGGATAACAAATATGCAAATTTTCAGATGGCAGTAGCATCGCGTAGAACACGGGTATAAACACGCAGTGCTTTCATGGCATTTCATTCTGTTCAAGTTATTCATGTGAAAGGGAGTTTTGACGTGATGATGGCCGCACGACGGGAATTAATAGACTTTGAACGCGGAATGTTAGTTGGAGCTAGACTCATGGGTCATGCCATTTCGGAAATCGTTGGAATTCCAACATTCCCAGATCCACTGTGTCAAAAAGTGTGCCGAGAGTATGAAATTTCAGGCATAACATCCCACCATGGACAGCGCAGTGGTCGACCGCCTGCATAACGACCGAGACCGGCGACGTCTGCAAAAGGTCGTAAAATTCTAACAGAAGACAAACAACACTGCGTCAAATAACCGCGAAATCAATGGGTTGTGCAAAGGGACTTGCACCACCATTGAACGCTGTGCGGAGAAATTTTGGCTTTCTTGGGCTATTCCAGCAGAGAAGACCGACTCGAGTGCCGTTACTGACAGAACGACATCGCTTGCAGCGACTCTCGTCGTGGGCATGTGAGCATATCGGTTGGTCCCCTAGATGAATGGAAAACCGTGGCCTGGTCGATGTAGTCCCGATTTTAGTTGGTAGAGCTGATTGTAGGGTTCAGTGTGGCGCAGACCCACAGAAACCATGGACCCAAACTATCAGCAAGGCACTATTCAAGCTAGTGAGTGGCTCCCGTAATGTGTGGGCTACCTTTTGGCATGGACTTGGTCTCTGGTGCGACTGGACCAGACATTGACTGTGCTTATGTTCAGCTACTTGGAGATCACTTGCAGCCATTCATGGACTTCATGTACCCAAACAACGATGGGATTTTTTATGGATGACAATGCGCCATGTCACCCGGCCACAACTGTTCGCGATTGGTTTGAAGAACATTCTGGACAATTCCAACGAATGATCTGGCCCACCTAAGATCGCCCGACATGAATCCCATCGAGCATTTATGGGACATCATCAGGAGTCTGTTCGTGCCCAAAATCCTGCACCATCAACGCTTTCACAATTATGGACGTCTATCGAGACAGCATGGCTCAATATTCCTGCAGAAGACTTCCAACGACTTGTTGAGTCCATGCCACGTCGAGTTGCTGCACTTCGCCGGGCGAAAGGAGGTCGACACGATATTAAGGGTTTTTATTACTCTGAATTCATGAAATTCTGTTTTCAATTTGCATTCTATCCTCTTCCTTGGGTAGGATCGGATGTCTTTCTTCGCAATTGTTTTGTATCAATAGTTTAGTTTTCTAAGATTTCTCAGTGTAATTTTAAGCAGGATACAGGGTTAAACAGCATTCCAAATGGTAATTTATGATGCCACTAACTTTATAATCTTAATCCAGGAATGGTTTGAAAGGAAAAGGGTCCTAGGCTATTCCACTTATGAGGGCCTTTCACTCCCATTTTAAGTTTGTAAATTGTAGAGATACATCATTAGTGTGATATATATGCAATACTGTTCAAAACAAGAACATGTTGTGATGGGTACTAATCTTTTAAAAAAAAATATGAAACACGGATAATAAATACAAAAGAGTCAAGAACATACATTTGGACGACTTTGTTTCTCAGCGCCCTATGATGCCCTTTAACAGTAACTAATAAAACACAACATAACATTTACAAAGAAAAAATTAAAATAATAAAAATCTCTGACCACGAAAATAAATATGCAATAAAAATTATCATGGTGCTGAAATACAATTGATTCTTGTAGGCCTCTTGATCTTGAGGTCCTATACTGAGCCTGAAATCAGCCTATAGGAAATCAGGCCATGTAATCCATCACTGGAAATTTATCAGTTTTTATTTGTTGGAGAATAAAACGAATCGATCACCTTTCAGATCTTCATTCACTCGTCTCCTGAAGATTTGCTCAGGTCACTTCTCCCCCTCGGCGCTTCAGCGAGAATATGGCCCGGAAACCTGACTGATTCTTATGGCTGACTGGCTGGCCAGAAAGCAAACAGAGCAGCAGGACAATTTTCCAGTAGGGGAGGGACAAAAAGGAGCTTCATATTCCTGATTTCTCAACTAATTAAAAAAAATAAGTACTTGAAGAATTGACTTTTTGTATATATATTTTTCCAATAAGTAAATTCATTAGTAGAGTTTATTATTTTAGTGACATTTATGCAATCATTTCAAATGTGGATTTTGATTTCTTCTTCAAATAATTAATAAAACAAATTTTTACAATGTTAATTTTTCCTTTGAAAATTTATTTAACATTTTAAATGGGTTTGTTTCTTTTCTATAAAAATCAGCATTTATTTATTTAGGAGTTTGAATGCAAATGAATGTATTAAATTAAATTAAGTTAACTAAATTAAATTATTATTATTACAGCAAAGGTACAAATTATTTTCGACTGACTCTTTAAAGTACTCAGGATTAATTAAATTACCATGATTTGCTGAGATATTAATTTACATAATATTATTTTTTTAATGTATAATTATTTTACAATTGTAAACAATTTTCAAGCTGGCTGCGGAGCACATTTAACCTTTAAAATTTTGGAATCTCGCTTCCAATAATTTAATTTGCTAATTGTAAATATTCTTATTGTTTATCTTTTTCAATTCCTTCTATTAGCTCACACTCTCTATATATATCTTTGTTTCAAATTTTCAATCGTTCATTAAATACTTTTTATTCAACTTTACTTTTATTCACTCAAGTTCAAATACATTTTTTAACTTGTAGGCAAGCATCATATCT